>APFE031722671.1:79770-96227 GCA_000404065.3 Pinus taeda
AACAAACAAACAAGAAAAACAAAAACAAAAAAACAAAAAACCTATATTTTCAAATTTTACTTTTGTTATTAGGTAATCTTTGTAGGTATTCTTTGTTGCTTCAAACCTTTCATGAATTCTTTTTTAGATTTCAAATTCTGAGAAAGGTTGACAGAATAATTTTAGTTACTTTAATTTGTTATGTTTGTAAAGTATCTTTGTAATTATTCTTTATTGCTTCAAACCTTTCATCGTTTATTTCTTAAATTCTTTCATATTCAAGATTCATATAGGTGAGGGACACGATTACCTGTGTGCCTTCCCCTCCACCTCAGTTATGGGCACATGGATGCCACTTTCGTTTGTACGGCACCTGCCCGATGTGTCCTACCACATGTTGTGGTGGGTGTCACCCTTCAAGAACCTAAGTTTAACTCTTTCCTTCATTTGCTTCCACCTGTTTGCCACGATGTCTATTCTGCTCCATGTAGTTCTGTTCGGGTACGGTGTGTGGGCAAAGCGCTCCGCCGACGATGGCGCAGGATGGCTCCATTACTTGTGCACCTTGTCCACCATTTTTGACCTGCTAATCTGGCTAGTTTGCTTGGACGTGCTCGTTAACGGAACAGAGTTTTTGTTGTTCTTGTTTCACTCCGCCTGCCAGTGTTGTTTGTTCTGGACCACGAAGGGTTTACAGATACCTTGGTGGTTGTTTCATTCGCGCGGCCTATTTTTTGGGAAGGATCCAATACCAATTTCTATCCAGTTCAAGGTCGAAGGTAAATTTACAGGTTTTTATGGTTTTTGTTTCGAATTGTCTTTAAATATTTATGCCATTGGCTAATTTACTACTTTATTCATGTTTTCCAAGTTGGTTGCAGGTCTGTCGAGCTCTGGAGAAGGTTTGGACATGGAAGACACTTGGACATGGCTTCTACGTCTATCTAGTAGGAAAAATCCTACCAGCCATTGCCACTGTGTTTTTCAACACCTCACCTTCCTATTGGAATTTTTTTTATTTTTTGCTTTTGGAGTTTCAATTGCTTTGTGTTCGGTCAGTCTCCCATTGCATTTCAAAGGGTTTCGAAGGTTTTGCAGGTTTAGGGTTTTGCAGGTTTTGTAGGTCTAGGGTTTTTTGTCTTTAGGTATTTTCTTAACTTTTAGAGTTCTTCGCAGTTGTGCTTACTTTTTTATTTTTCATTATTGTTTTGTGTGCATTGGCTTTCCCGCTTCGTAAATTTGTGGTTTATACTTAAGATGGAGAGTGGAAAAATGATTTGCTGAGAAAATATGCTGCTTCTGTTGAGTTTTACAGCTGATAAAGCAAGCATCAGGATAATGCAACATTTCTATTATATTTTTTCATCTTAGGATCTCTTTCAGACAGATATATTGCGGCTTCCATCTCAAGGGAAAATAGCCTTCTAATGTCCCAAAAATTCCTAAGTCCTCAGTCTTTACTCCAAATTTCATAAACTTTTTTCTTGTTGTAATTCTCATTCTGCTCTACAATTGATTTGCTCTCAGAGGACATTTATTTATGAAAAGGGTGGTCCATGCCATCGATGTATATGGAAGCATGGCCTATGTATTTATCCTATCTTAGCTTAAATAATAAAGTGTGTTAATTTATTCATTTCGAATGGAATTTGTTCGGATGCAACTTTATCATGTTTGGGTGAATTAGGTTTTGCACTTATTCATATTCTGCTGGATATTTTTGCTCCTTATACCTAATGTGAATGTATGAGTTTTGATGTGTATGCTATACATTGGATTTAATTGGTAGTGTGTTCCCAGATAGATTGATTTATAAGTTGTGTTGGTGGAAGATTGTTAATTGAGTTCTAGTATGGTTACATTGTTTATAGTTTTCTTTAGGCCATCATGTGTTGCCTGAGTCAGTTATAATTTAACTTGTATTTGGTATATTTTAATGAACAACAAAATTATTGGCAACAATTGTAACAAGTAAAAACATTTGCTTAAGGAATTTAAATCTGATATTTAAATGTGGATATTTGAGCATGTTAAAGAGTATCAATGAACTCAATTCCAAAACTTGAAATTGGACAATTGGAAGTGTCAAGTATAGAGATTGACATTTAGCAAAATAAACTGCTAATAAACTTATAACAGAGGAAACCATGTGTTGGAGGCATGCTCTTGAAAGTAAGCTAACAAGCTAGCCAACCTTTTCCCTTCCACAAGATATAGGATACCATGGAAGGGATCAATATGATTGACAACAAAAAGGTGGCTAAGTACATTGGAACTAAGCACTAGTTGTCACAGAGACTGAATTTGAGCCATAGCCCCATAGAATATTTCAAAGCCGCAATAACTAAACATGTAAATGATTTCTTTAGTGGTGCCAAAAGGAGTAGCAGGAGTAGCTATGGTGAAGTAGAATTTGTCCTCCAAGCCAAGGCAAAACCAACGGTTCTCACAAATAAAGAACTGTGAACTTTTTAATGGATTTGAACTTGCAAGCAACACACTCATCAAATTGATTATTCTTACACAATTGTGTTTATGCATCTCAATCAGATAGTTGTTACATGATGTTATTGATAACGTGCTTGCAGCAAATTACCTTTAGCCATAGAATACTTTGTCCATCCTAACCTTCGAGAGTTCATGATATTGATCTCTTGCCATCTTAGATGCCATTAAATAGATTGTTGTGGATCTGCTTTATTTTTATGGTTAGAAATGTTGGGGTATGTAGGATTTATGGTGCCAATTATTTCCAATGACAGTGTATGCATGGATGCATAGAGGGCCATTTTGGCCCCTCTTATGGACAATATTATAATGAACACTTGTTTATTTTTGCTTTGTTCACTATTAGAGCCATTTCCTATGGCCCTACGTTTTTGTTTGCAAGGGATGAATGTTGACCATTTCCTGCGTATTGCTATTTCAGTGGCTCTGAATCTTTGTTCTTTTACACTTTTGGTCTATGCTCCCAGTAACAAATGACCAATTTAATTGAAAATTTGATTTGAATTTTCATCAAGGAGGTAGTCCATTCATACTTTTACACTTGTTGTGTTTTGTTAGGTCTCTTAATTTTAATTTGTTCTAGTAGATTTGGGCTTTCAGATGCTATGTATATTTTCTGTGGTGATTTTGCATTCAAATATTTTGATTTATTTTACTGGTACTTCTGGTATTGGTTAATTGATCCAAATGGGATAGGTGGGTGGCCACCAACATCCACCTAGCTCCGGATCATTAATTGTTTCAGTGATTTTACTATATTGTAAATAATGAATTTGATTGACTTGTTTCAGATTTTTGCTCAATGGAAATCAGGGTTTTTCTGTGTGTACTATTTGGAAAGATGGAAGATTTTTCCAGAGGAAAAAACTTCATTTTTCATTCATTTGTAATGGTTCAAAGTTACTTTTTGTATACACATTTACGTTGTGTTTTCTTGATGTTTATGGTTATCAGTTCAGTGATCTTTTTGCATAGCTTTCAGAGAGGATTTTTATACAATATTCAACCAAAAAAGACAAGGAGTGAATAGACTCCTTTCATAATGTTGTGTGCAACCAAACAACATATGGAGAGTTCAAAATGTATAGTAGAAAATGAAAGGGATGCAAGTAGTCAATTATCTTCCTTCCCGTGCAAGGAAATCCCTATAAGGTCTATGACAATACTTGTAGTTGTTGGCTTCTCTCTGTTCCAATATATGCCATGTCCCTTGGTCTAAAATGCAATGTTCTACTAGATTTATCCATGATTTTATCATAGATGGTTATTTCTCTGGACATGCTAAGTTCTGTGTTGCTTTCCTAAAATTTAAGTTCCTATATCTTTAACTTTGATCATTTGTTGTAATTTATGAAGTATGCAATTTCTAATGGTACCGATAGGGTTTTAGGGGGTTTTATTAAATTGTTGCATGGATAATTGTTTTATTTTTGATACTTTTCTAAGTGAGTTATTTCCGATTAGGAAATTATCTCATCTGTGCAATGTGTTTATAATTGTCTTTGTGCTTGCAAATGTGAAATTATGGTATTGTTATCTAGCTTATTGATTTTACTAAGCAATGTTTCTTCAATGTTTGTTGTAGCCATATGTCTCTTTTATTGTAAAGTAATATGCATTTGTAACTTAGTAAATCAATCAATAGCTTAGATGTTGGTTGGGTGCATTAGTTGTATTACCCATTTGTATTATGTTTTGATTATAGGTATTATGTGAATTATTTGTTGTTTCATCATGAAGTATTACTACAATATCATGAAATGTAAACCTAAAATGCTGTCATTATTTCACTTGTGTAAATAATTTGGTGTGTAGATGCATAACAGAAAATCCCATTTGCATTCTCAGGTAAGATTTCTACATTATGATATATTATAGATGTTCCTTCTAAAATGGATTTTGGTTACAATGCCGCACACAGTATGAAATAAAACAACCTAGGTTCTAAGCCAAAATGTTTCTGTGACAAGAAAAAAATACAATCCATCCAAAATCCACACCATAATGTGGTTACAACCAAAAACATATGACACCTGAGAATCTTGAGTGGCCAAACTCCCCGAGTTACCTTCTTGAGCCAGGTAGGTTAGCCTACCTAAAAAGGGTTGATTAGGAAATGGTTGATTGCTTCCATATGATTGAGTCCAATTTGCAGCTTCCAACCATGGAGGAATTAAGTACTCATACCTCACATTTGCACTACTAACCCCTGCATTAAGTGGAGGTGTGTAATGAGCATATATAGAATTGACACCTCCTCCAGTAGGAATAAGGCAAGTGGGTAAACCCTCAGTTTGATAGTGAGGCACTTGAATGTTTATGAGATCTTGGAATAATGGTGTATTATCTGCAATATGGTCCAATGATTTTGAAATAATCCTGGTTTCATCAGCTATGCTTGCATCATTGTTAACCATATTGATCATCCCTTGTTCCTTTTCAAGAATTTGTTGTGTCTTTCTTGATTCCTTTTCCTGTCTTGCCATTTGTTTTTGTTGGTCCTTAACTTGCCTTCTTTATCTCTTTCAAGCCTTTCATCTGCTCAACGTTGCGTTGCAACAATCCTTGATGCCTTATTCTCCTTGACTAGATCCCTCTTTTTCTATTTTAATTCCTGCATTTCAAATTTCTTTTTTTCAGACTCAACTATCAAGTTTATATAGTCCTTTGAGGTGAGTAACTATGAGCTTCGGCCCAAACGAATACTACCCAGTGTACCTTTCTTTTTTTTTCATTGATACTCTCTCTACTAGTGGCTTGAGGAACCGGCCAATTATGTTCTCCACCCGTCCCACCTGCATGTCATTGCTTGGTACTTCCCTTTAAGTATCTAAGAAAATTGATTGAACTATATCATTATATTCATTTTATGTCTCATTATGTGCTTCATCTTCTTCCATTGATCTGTTGTCCACAAGAAAATGAACAATTTCACAATTCAATTATGCTGGTTATGAGGGCATGTTCATGCTTTGGTCATTAGTTGTTGAGACACTACGTGCGTTCATATTAATCATTGCTTCTTCCAGCCATGATGGCGGGGTTACTTAGATTCGCAATGTCAATTTGTCATTGTCAACTGCATGTTCAACAATGTCATTAAAAATATCAACAACAGGAGTTTCATGTTCTTGAGTTGGTGGAACGATCTCCATGTTACTACAAATTTGTTCATGATTATACTGTGTTTCACATATAGTTTCATCATCTTCATCATATAAGAGTCCTTGAGATAGGGAAATCATATTACTAGTTGCAATCACATCATCTTGGTCATCTACTTCTTGCACTTCAACACCTGTTTGGGCATTCCCTTCTTCCTTACCATCCACGTGAAATGCCTAGCTACAACCAGTATCATGCATAAGAGCATCATAATTCAGTGGCCATATTCTTGTCCTCCTAAAGCTAGCCTTGATATTTGATGGTGTTAGAGCCCTTTTAAAATATTTACTTGCAAGCTTTGCTAGCTTGAACCTTTTGACCTCAACCCCTGGATTCTTTGCCATCCATGCAACACGCTCCGACCTGAAATAGTTCTTGAAAGGGACAAACACATTAACATCAAGGGGTTGTAGTCTATGATTCCTATGAGCGGCCAATGTCAACAGGTCAATGCCTAAATTGTTTTCTTCCTCAATTGCTTGTACAACCATGTGGCTCCCATGGCCATCTAATATCAATAGGTGTCTGTTATTAGGTGAGACGCCACCTGGTACCGATGCAGCAAAGTGAAAAATCCAACATAAAAATAGCTCTTTAATCATCGATGCATGGGGATGTGCAGCCATGCATGCACCTAGTTCATAGTTCTGTATATAGTTTTTCAATTGATTTTTACCTTTGAATAGATAAAATCCTAGGATTGAAGTACCAATTGCATTGACACAACATAAAATATTTATCCACTCCCTACTCTTAGGCAAAATATTTGGCACATTTCGACTCCCTCTCTTGGCAATTACCCACATGCCACAATTCCTCCCTGCCTGTAAACATGTTTCATCATAGTTCCATATATGGTCTGTTCCATAACAATGTTTATCGTAAGCACTAGAAAGTGTGTCATAGAACTTCTGCACAACTGCAGGGTGCAAATTTAATTCTTTGTCTCTATCAAGGCCCTCAGTAGTATGCAATACAAGGTCTATATACCTTTTTTTAAACCCAAACCACCATGATTTACTAGGAAACCCATATTTGAATGGGTTTGGCCTCCCTTGATAGATTTGAGCAACTGTGGATTTGAGTTGTATCAACTCTAGCCCATGTCCCAATTGGGCCATCTCTTTACACCACTCAACCACCTCAGCCTCCTCCTCCTCAATCATAACTGTAAGAGGCCCTCTACATTTTGTATGAGTCATTCCATTTATCCAATAATGTATTGATGAGGGAGGAATACCATGTTTTTTTGCATATGCCCAAACTGAGTATCCATTAAACTCTATGTCATCAATTGCAACTAACATTTCTTCTTTTTTCCATCCTCTTATAGCGTTGATCTTTTTAGTTGAACTTGCCCCTTGGACTATTGTTGATGGTGGTTCTGCGAGTGATGATGTGAGAACATC
Source organism: Pinus taeda (assembly GCA_000404065.3). NCBI lineage: Eukaryota > Viridiplantae > Streptophyta > Pinopsida > Pinales > Pinaceae > Pinus > Pinus taeda. Next base: position 86,832 of record APFE031722671.1, read on the forward strand.
AGTTTCAGTTGCATGGTCATCCTCAATAGCATTCCTTGGGGCATTTTTGACATTGACATCACCTAGCATGTCCTCATAAGACGATGGGCGTCGCAGCTGCGCACCCCTTGTCAGTCTCCTTCCACTTCTCCTTGTACGAGCAACAAAACTAACTTTTGCCATAGATGCAACAACCTATAGAATTATTGCATGCATTTAGATAAGAATATTTGTAAATTATGCTTTCATACAAGGAAAAAATACTTCTTCTTTATTACAAGAAATTATCAACATGTATGTTAGTATCCTTGAAAAATCAAATATACAGAATCATTTTATTGTATGTCTTCAAAATTATTAGTGATTGTTGTTTTGATAACTTGTCTTTACACTTAAAATACCATGAATGTATTGATTGGTTTTGTTATTCATTTCCCAATAGTGCCTCTTGTTCAGTTTAACTACTTAAAATATCATTTTGTTGTTTTGATAACTTGTCTTTACAGTTAAGATACCATGAGAAGATCTGGTAGTTATTGTTGTTTGAATTAATTTGTTTAGACTCATGTTTGTTATTGTAATTGAATTAATTCATGGCCCCCGCTGTCTCACCAAGTGAACTTGCATAATGCCTTCTCGGTCTACTCTAGGTCTACTCTTTGATCTTCAAGAAGTCTCTTTGCGGGTTCACAAAATACACAGAGAGACTCTTTGTTGTTACTAACTCCTTGATTAGGATTTCGGCTTTCATGCCCAGCATTTGAGTCAATGCCTTAAGGAGCTTGGTCCTAGGAATGCTTATGATTTTTCAAGAAATTAAGCCAAAGCAGGACTTCTCCTTGATCAGGATTTCGGCTTTCATGCCCAGCATTTGATTTATTGTCTAAAGGAGCTTGGTCTTGGGAATAGCCATGATTTTTTATTTATGATTTTCTGATGTGTTACATTGCTCTAGTATTGATTTGATATTTCAAACATATATATTGCATTACACTTCTCTAGTATATATTGCATATTTGAATATTGCTATTTTGATAGGGTTTTAGTTTTAAAGTTAACCTAGGATCTAGTTATTATTTTAGGAATTTTTTGAGACAACCAATCCATCATCCTTTATTATCAGCAAGAACTTATTTAGATGTATGAAATGTTGATCTACTAAATTTTAAAATACATGGACATCATTGTTCTACACTATGAGTGAGTCAAAATATGGTTTAACGACATTATCCATAACCCTTTGCAATATTCTTGGGGCATTTTCCAATCTAAAAGGCATGAAATATAGGTTGTTGTTTGGTAGAGGGTGCATGCATGTGTCACCTTTAGTGAACTAGAGTGTTTCTTTTGTAGGTCTTCAAATCAGCCTCCCATTCAGTTCAACATCTAGTTAAGTTCTAAGTTCAATTCAGTTCTAGTTCACCATATGTAATCTATCAAGGGGAGGGTGTTTCTATCTATTTTATTAGATTGTTCTTGTATAATAGTTTCCAATTATGCATGCTTGACTTCTTCTAGTTGAGGTATGCTTATTTGGTGTTTAGAATAGGGTTAGGGCTTGACCAGGTCACCTTTAGTTCTTCATGCATGTGAGTAACTGCATTGTACCTTCACTCATCTTCTCATTCTCTAAGATGTAGGGCACATTACTTTGTTGTTGGGATGTTTTATGTTTTGAGCTGTACTATTATAATTTACTACTTTTCAGATCTAATAAAACAACCAGGAAGATTTGATAGATTTGTCTTCCATGTAATTACATCAACAGGAAGCTTTGATAGATTTATCTTCCATGTAATTACATCAACAGGAAGCTCTAACTTTAGGTGGAGGAAAATTTTCGAAATACAATGGATAGGGTTTTTGGAGATGCCAATTTATTTACATATGTTGTAGAGCTTCATATCAGATCCATGGATTATGATGGTAAAGTATTTGGAAAGAATTGGAAAATCTTGGTGGTTTATGGTGGAGGAATCTACGCAAGCTACACTTCTTTCGAAATTGCCACTAAGATTTGTTTATCACTAGTAAAATATGACAAAGGGGCCTATTATGAACTCCTTATGTAGTTGGACTACATAGATCCGATGGCATCTATTCAGAATTTTGTCCAATCTCTGGTGAATAACTCAATATGTGATTTGGGTCCATGGGCATATATGAATGATGTTGTGCTCTTACTTATTTATAGATCTCACTTTTATGCAACTAGTTGATGGAGCAAGAAGATGAAGCTTGAAGTAGATATGCCTCAGATCCACAATATGGACCCCTTTTTATTTAGACCAGAGCCATGATTTTGAGGCTCCAGATTTGGATTGTGAGGAAGGGTGTAGTTTTATGATCCATTTTCAGCCTAGATCTCATATTTGGTCACTCCCTCTCTCTAATCAAAAGCATCTTCCATCTATTTTCTGTTAGCAGCATGTGCAGGTAGATTAGCATATTTGAGGATTGCTATTTACCAAGTGTCTTCACCAAGAGTTATAGAAAAATAGAAAAAATATACATTTTCATGAAACTGAAACTGTAAGAACTGAAACTCAAACTGTAACTGAAACTGAAACTGTAATAACTGTGAGAAATGAAAATAGAACTATAAGAAAAATGTGTCGTAATTGAAATAACTAACATGGATATATTGGCAATTGTTCTGTGATGTTTTGTCTCCAAGGTTGGTGAATAGTTTGAAAGCATAACATGCAACTTCAGCAGTGATTGAACTTCTTTTATAGTTTTTGGCACTTGAATCTAATCAGTGGTAAGGATGGACATGGATTGCAATGGCTTCATTTTGAATGTGTGATCTGGATTTAATTTGATGTGATCCAATGGTTGGGAATTTTTTATTTGTTGATCCATGTGCTTTGATTTGTTTTAATGAGAAATAGAATGGGTTGGGTGTCATTTATTGAAGTTATTGGGTTGGGTGTCATTTATTGAACAAAGTGGGTTTTTAAATGTTGAACAACACAACAGTTATGGCTGACATACATTCACTTTTACTATGTGCAAGTATGGATATTTATTTGGGAAACATAGCTTCAGTTCTTATGAGTCGGGGTTGAAGTGACTGCTACTTTGTACTTCTGGAATAGACGATTTTGGAAGGATTTATGGTTTTATATGTTTTCTAGTTGGGTCAATATGGTTTGCACTCTTAAGTATTAATATACTATTTATGGACAATTGTGGGCCCAGTCAATGTTTCTGGAAATTTTGTACATAAATTGATACTTAATTTCACTTAATGTTATTCTTTTTTGTTTAAACATTGGTTACAAAAGTCTCAATTTCTGGTGGTTTGGTGGGACCAGTACTATATCAATTACTGGTCCCTGCACAACATTAGACATCTCTCCCCTAACAACTCTACTTGTTTGACTTCTAATGCTTTTATAGCCTCTGAAGACATCTTTATGCTTAAGAGATTGCAAAGGAAAAAATAACTTCTTGACATGTATACAATCTTGATCACCTTAAACGTTACATGGATTCTTTCTTAAATTCTTTCATATTAAAATTTTGATTCAGAGAACAAGTCTAATTGTTTAATTTATTATGTTTTTTAGTCTCTGAAGTCAATTGGATTCTTTCTTAAATTCTTTCATATTAAAATTTTGATTCATAGAACAAGTCTAACTGTTTAATTTATTATGTTTTTTGTCTTTGAAGCCAACTGGATTCTTTCTTAAATTCTTTCATATTAAAATTTTGATTCATAGAACAAGTCTAATTGTTTAATTTATTATGTTTTTTAGTGTAAAGCCAACTGGATTCTTTCTTAAATTCTTTCATATTAAAATTTTGATCCATAGAAAAAGTCTAATTGTTTAATTTCTTAGGTTTTTTAGTCTCTGGAGCCAATTGGATTCTTTCTTAAATTCTTTCATATTAAAATTTTGATCCATAGAACAAGTATAATAGTTTAATTTATTATGTTTTTTAGTCAAGCCAACTCTACTTAAGAGAATAACGAAAAAATAATGTGTTGACATATATATAATTTTTATAGCAAGACCATTCTTTGCATGGATCAATCATTGATCTAAATTAATCTTTTTACACTTCTAGGAAACTTGCTTCGTGCTAAAAATGATCAAAAACTGAATTTCTACGTACTAAATTTGATCAAAGTACTATCCCATATTATGAGTCTTTGTGAATCAATTAAGACTTTGTTGGATATTTTGATGGTATTGTTTAATGCATAAACTTTTACTCACAAACTTGAATTCCCAAATTCATCTTTTAAACTAAAGTATATTCTTACATTATTAATGACACGCTATATATGATCACCATGTAAATTATGATTATTATTTAAAGAGAGGATTGACATTCTACTTGCATATGCATATGCAGGTCAATAAGCAGTAACAAGCAAGTGAACAAGCAATAACAAAACCTAGAGTTGAGTTTCATATCTTACAATGCATTCTCCAACACAAAAATTGCTCCTTGCGATCCTCCCCTTCATTCAGTTCACTTGTCGATCCTCACTTCATATCATTTCATCCACCAATATAAGTGTTGGAGAGGTGTAATCAGTTGTATCATTTCAATTTAATTCAAAGAGAAACTTCCATTCGATTTTATTTGCAACTCGTAAGGTGGGTTGCATTATGTGAGGGCTGTAATTTGGAAATCGCTTTCAAAGTGTTAACCGTCATCTTTTTCACCTCTCTTTTGGATGGGTAGTGAATATTTTTGACATGGCGATTTTATTGGGGCGTTGTTTATGGAGGCCACAAATTTCCTCAGAAAATTATATTTCTCAGGAATCTGGTAATGTTTTTCAAAAAAATTGATCATAGAAGTGTTTGAATTGCTTTTTGATGGTGGAAATGGATTCATCACCATAAAAAATTCTTAGGTACCCAACACTCAAAGAACTCCATCTTTATTAAAAACATAAACTTATGATTTTTAAAAATCTATACTGAATTTTGAACAAAATTGATTAAGAAAAAACTCGTCAGAAAATTACCATTTATTCCACTATACATTTCCAAAATACTGAAAAACTATGAAAGTGATAGTCGTGAGTGTCATGTATGCACTTTAAAGATGGGAAAGCAAGCACATGTTAACCTTCAGTTTGGTAATTTTTGTATTAATCCCAGGTCTTTGTTGGAAAGGCAAAGAAGCCAAAACAAAAATTCACATAAAACACATGAGTTACAGCTCTTCTATTGATCACACAAAACCTTATTATTAAATGAACCTGGTGAAGGGTATTTAAACCTTTTCGACTAGCGACTCGCCTAAAATAATTTGACATGCAACCACATACTAAATTCGAATAAATTCAACTATGACTTGACTTGGCTCAACGCTCAGTTAACTGACTCTCTAATTTTAGCCAACTCCTCATGCAGGAGTAATTAGCTTATTTTAACACTTCCCCTTAATTACGACCACAAAGCTAAGACATGACTCATGACAACTCAAACATGCATGTTGGTCTATGTCTCAACTAGGCTTACAACACCCAAATTTCTTTTGTGAAACTCAAACACATCTTTTTCTAATGGCTTACTAAATATATGAGTCAATTGATCACTAAATTTACAAGGCTTCAAGTAAACTTCTCCAATGCTCACCATTTCTCTAATAAAGTGATATCTAGTATCAATATGTTTGCTATTTTGATGAAACGTGTTATTCTTGCATAGTGCAATAGCTAAGGTATTGTCAAAATATATTATTGTTAATCCTTCTTGTTTATACTTGATTCCATCAAATACTTTTCTTAACCAAATTTCTTGACATGTTGTTGATGTTGTTGCTACATATTCTACTCCCATTGATGAAAGTGTCACAATAGGTTGCTTCTTGGATGGCCATGTTATCACACTTGAACCAAGATGGAACACATAACCAGAAGTGTTCTTCCTATCATCCAAACTACCTGCAAAATCATTGTCGGTGTATCCAATCAAATTCTTCTTTTATGTGCTTGCATACATTATGCCACAATCTCTAGTTCCTGTTATGTGTTGCATAATTGTTTTTCCTTCTCTCCAATGTGTGTCTCTTGGAGTCTCCATAAATCTAGAAATCAAACTCACTCCTTGCATAATATCTGGTCTTGTAGCTGTGAGATACATGAGGCTTCCAACCAAACTTTTGAATAGAGTTAGGTTGACATTTTTTCCTTCATCATCCTTACTTAACTTTGTACCTGTTACAACTAGTGTAGAGACAGTTTTGCAATTATCCATCTTGAATATTTTCAACAAATCTTTGGCATATTTATTTATTCTATGAAATTATGGACGGAAATCAACAATTAATTAAACCTTGAAGGTGAGATCTCATTGAAATTAAAACAAATTTTCTTTAACTTCAATCATATATTTATAAGGTTAAAAAAGGTAGTAGGTCAAATTATATGGTTAAGGGAGAAAGTATCATGAAAGTACAATTTGTAAGTAGGTTATAAGGCTAGGATAAAGGGTGGAAAAAGAATTAATGATGGTCAAAATTAACTTAGAAATCAAATTGTTTTTAAAAACTAAATTATTTTATTAATTAGCTTTATCAAATAAAGTGATAAATATTTAAGATGATAGGAATGTCTATTTCATAATACACTTTCCAAAATTTTAATTCAATTATCTATAATTATTAGGAAGATGGCAAATATTTAACTTCCATGAAATATGTTGGAATATTAATAGTAATATTCAAAGGTCAAGGGTTAAGCTTTATCACCAAGTTAGTTATGTTCCTTTAATTAATTTATCTCAAATTAATTAGATAAAGAAAATGACATATCAACACGTCATATTGGGTATGTGGTATTGATAATCCATGGTATTGGCACATGGCATAGTAACAAGCTATTTACAATTAAGAATTTTTATGATAAAGTTGGTGTGAATCTCCATGATTAAGAATATTGTTGCATATTTTAAAAATTTTCTATATATTTAAGTCATATATTAATTATTTTTATAATTAATAAATAATAGTAATTTAAATAATGTTATATTTAGTAAATTTTATGGTTTTTTTTTTTTAATCTAAGAAAGATGTCTTATGGGGTAAGTGTCTTGATACTTATCATGGATTGATTTCTATTAGCATTCTCTTTTTGTAAGTAAACATGTCTAAATTATATTATATGAGTCACATTTACAGCCATGAGTTTTGTCTCTACCTCAAAGCAAGGAAACCAGAGAGAAGAGATAATTGTACTCTACCCTTGGAGGGAGAAACTGGAGCTTACATTGTTTCTCAAAAATATGGAACCATATGAGTTGCACAGGAGGGCAAGGTCGTGTAGTTCCTAGACAATGGACTGATGAAAGATGTCAGTTTCACATTGAGGTGGAGCAAAAATATCCTCAGTCTCCAAATTGGCACTCTTACACCTAGCTACAACGGCGTTATCGCACTGGAAATTTCTAAAGCAAAAAGATATTTTGTGAGCCATTGACAAAAAGGAGAGAAAATTTGACTTGGATTTGCTTAGGATGTTAGCAGTTGGCGTGAATTTTTGTGAAGCCAGACAAAACCCGATCTAGAGCCACCATGTGCCTGAGAGATTCCTCGATGTTACATCCAGTTGATCTCCTCCGGGACGAGCACTCACGACGCAATTCCTCTTCCTCCATGGCCACGACATTCCTACGGATACACTCTAGAATGCAATGGTCAAACAAGGTGTCAATGGAATTGTCATCTAGGGTGGTTGGGGGTCTACCTTGACATCGTCCATGCTCTCGGTGATGGCCTTTCCCTCTGTCACCACTCATGATTGGGATGCAAGTGCAAGAGGGCATAGAAACAAGGCTAGGAGGAGTGGAGTTGAGAAGAAGGGCAAGAATCCATAGAAGAAATGGTAGGGAGGATAGGTCACAGTGGGGTAAAAAGCCTAGATGAGAAGCAAGGTGGTCCTCTCAAACCGAGGTGATGGGATCTGTGGAGTAATTAGGCCAGGAAAGTATCATGTGAAGTTGAATGCCCTCCACATGTTGGAAACCATTAGTTGGATAGGAAAATCACCCTCTAGTCACCCAGATGTGGGGATCAAAGGTCTCGTTGAGCCAGCCCTAAGAATTGGGGGAACTAGTCTGGGAGGTTCTCCATTGTAGGTGACCAACATGCCAGCAGTTGATGATCTTCAATGCTTTGTTGGCTAGAAAGTTAGCAAGTGTGTTGACTTTGCACTTGACACGAAAAAAAATGATGGCTTCATTTTGAGTCAAAGTGCGAGCTAGATGTTGAAAGTGGTAGTCGATCCACCAACCCAGATCTTGCCTAGTAGGAGGAGATCCATTATTGATTTTTTTTCATGTTAATAAATATATGGGAGCCTCCTTCGGAAATTAGAGGAAGAAGGTGATTTTTATGAGTGATTTTGATTACTGCAATGAGTGCCTTGATCTCAACTACATTGTTGATTTCATGTATAATGTGACACATGTATATATGAATAAATTGTTCTATATGATCTCTGATAACACATCCAAAGCTTTCTTCCCCTGGATTACCATGAGAGGCTACATCAAAGTTGAGTTTGAAATGTTGGGGGGGGGGGAAGGGAGACTAAGAGAAGGGGGAGGGTTGGATCTGGGTAGGAAGTCTTAAGGGAGCTAGATTAGGGGGTTTGAGGCTCCACCAATTGAGAATGTATTTTTTTGTAGGAGGGACTTGAAATTCCTGGGTGGTCCATTTGTTGAGAGCTACTAATTCCTCTAATTACTTGTGCATGAGTATCCAGACTTCCTCTAGCGGCTTATGAGAGTTGGTAGATATCCTCTGGTTGCGCTCTTTCCAATTCCCACACTAGGAAGAGAGGAGCCACAATCCAAATGTAATATTGGATGGATTTGGCAATGTCATTGTTTTCCTCGAAGGATGTTAGGATCGTGCTCTAATTTATGCCATAAGGATTTGGAAAAATGACAGGAAAGGAAAAGGTGGTCTAGATTTTCTTACTAATCTTTTCATAAAACACACCAGACAGACTCCTATTAGCATTCAATAGAAAATAAATTTATCATTTATTTTAATATTATTCTTCACAAATTATACATGGAAACATTATAATGATAGATCATAGAGCATTATCTTGTACCATAATTTAAGGGTTTTTCTTAGATATGAATGAAAAAAAGTTTAAGAAAAGCATGTCTTATCAATATAGATTAATTATTGAATAAACATATATTTATGATTAAAAAAGTCATCCTACGATGGATAAGAAATTTAAAGTGATAAAAAATGTGGATATAAATCTTGCAATGATTTCATGAAATTCCTCAATGTTCATTACAGATAGATGGTATAGGTCATAATTTATACATAGTAGAAACACATTTCATTATTTTCAAGGTAAGATGTGGTCAAGGTTTATAGGTATTTTAGCATTTATTTTGGAAAAATAAACTTTTCATTTTC
>APFE031722682.1:0-18890 GCA_000404065.3 Pinus taeda
TTGTCATGGATCACTCAAACTAGCCGTTGGGATTTTTTCCTTTAAATAGGGTGCTAGGGGTCATTTGAGATCATATAAGACATTGGATCTGAGTTTTGGCTGAAGAAGCTCTCTTGTAAATATTTTCTGGTGCTACTTCTAATAAAGGAAGACTTTGAGGTCAAAAGCTTGCTGGTGTTACTCTCTTAAAGTGCTGTGAGCAATTTTATTTCTGCATATTTTAATTTTCAGCCATTAATGACAGCTTAATGAAGAGTATTATTGAGCATAGGTATCTTGTTCACATGCTAGGGTTTTAGCAGTATTAGGGTTTCTGATGTAATGGCAGGTATCTCCATTGTGTTTGAGATCTAGTACTGCTTTTTCTCTCTTATTTGACGGTTGAAGTGAGCTGTGCAGGAAACCCTTGAAGATCAGTGGGCATTAGGGGAAGTCTAGGCTGAACCAGCCAACTCCCATAAGCACTTTTTGCAGAGCCCAACTGGTTTTGATCCTGGGTTAATCATTTAGTTTGTTTTGCTATTTGCATGAGAGACTTTCTAAGGCATTTCATTATCAAATCTGAATTTTCTGAAATATATATGATGTCATTGACAAATCTGGCTGTTGCAGAGTCACAAAACTGTAAATAAATTTTTGCTTATTGTTAGGGTTTTATTTATTTTTATTGTTCCCAGGTTTTGTTTGCCTGTTTCATTGTTTTCAGGTCACAGGTGCTGATGGTTGAGAAATTTTCAGGGTTCTATCAAGCAAATTTTGGGCAGTGAATGTTAAATATTGATCTGGTGGAGGGTTTCAGAGGCTTTTCTGGGCATCCTGGGCAATCTGCTCCATTTTCACGTTGCTCCTGTCTGCTCCGGCACCTGCGTATTCAAACCCCATCCGTTCCTCATTGCACCTGTATTCACAAAGCTTGCAAACGCTGGCCCATTTCTTTACATATCCATGTTGTTATATTCCATACGCTGCCTCCAAATTTGTAAACACACAGCATTCAACGTTGTCTCACCCTTCACACCTCCATTTATACGCTCCACGTTCCAGTTCAAACATTGTTGTCCCTGCATTCTCCATCAATCTGACCTGCAAGCATAAAAACGAAAATACTGCCACCGTCCAACCTCTGCTGCCGTACATCTTCGGGGCCTCATACCTGCACGTGGAACCTGCAAACTGCAAAACAATTTCATCATTTGATTCAAATCGTGGAGTTTGGCAGAACGCAGCCCAGGTTTTGCAGACAAAATCGATTGAATTTTTTTTTATACAAGCTGCGCAGGTGAAATTCCTCTGCCACACGTTAAGTTTCTGTATGAACCGCGGGTCTACGCTTCCACAAAGAGGAAATTCACGTTTTCTTGCCCTTTGATTGCAGATGCGATGATTTCTGCCTTCGTTGCCATTCCCTAACCTCAGAACCTGCAGCGGCGCAGCCTTTCCGTCCACCAGCACGCTGATCATCTGCAAACACACAAAATGTAAGTTAAATCAATCCGCACTGCAGAAAACGGGCATCATTTCATGTGCAGGTAAGTCGATTCGTTGGGTCGGGTACTACACAGTTCAATCGTAAGATCTCATTATATGTATGCAATTTTGTTTTGTTTAAACCATAAAATCATTTTAGTTAGGTTGTTTGCGTGGTTCAGTGTTAGCGTAAGGTTATTTTTTTTAGAAATCGATTTAGCTAATACGTAAGGAAAATCGTTTGCGTTTTTTTAAAAGGGGTCACGTTTTTTTAGTTTTAGTTTTGTATGCATTTAAATTTTTAGGAGTTTTAGTTTTATTTAAAAAAATAAAAAGGCTCTTTAGGGTTTTAGATTTTTTTAATTTAGTTTTAATATAGAATTAAAATAGATCTTTTTTTTAGTTTAATTTTATTTTTAAAAATAAAAAAAATAAAAAAAGAAAAAAATAAATTTCTTCCTTTAAAAAAAAAAAAAAATCATAAAATATATTTCTTAGATTAGATTTTTTGAATTTTATTCCAGTTCGGATTTTTAGCTCTAAATTTTTATTTTTGTCAGAAAAGCATAAAAAATATTTATCGTGGAAAGATTTTGCCAGTTAAAATCTTAGCCTGGAAAATTTTATCATGTTCTATATGTTTGCTGAGGCTACAAAGTTGATTTGGGATTAATGTTTATCTGGCATGCTTGAATATAATATCTGGTTAATGTGCAAGTTTTACATGGTTGTATCTTTCGAAGTTTATTTCTCAAATTGCCAGATTATCGTGAGCTTACTGGATATCTTGCATTGTTATGATTGCTGTAAACTGTTTACATCTCTACAACATACAGTAAGTAATCGCTTAAACGTCAAACCCATAAGGCACTGGTCCGTTAAATTAAATAAAATCTATCAAGTGCTTTGTCCTTCCGTGTCTCCCAAACCAACTGGTTCGCAGATGGTCGTCCATCTCCTTACAGGGTCTACCCCCCTTAGCCGCGGGAGACAGGCTTAAACGGAGAGATCGGGGATCAGAGTGACAGCCCCCGGTCTGAGCGTTATCGTGACAATCTGCGCGACAGCAGATGGGTTTAGCAATCTCAGCATAATTTGGAATGAATCTTCTAAGAAAATTAATCTTTCCTAAGAAGGATTGAAGGGTTTTAATATTATGAGGCAAAGGAATCTTTTGAATAGCCTCAACTCTTTCAGGGCCAATCTTGATCCCATCCTTTGAAATGATGTGACCAGGCAACTTCCCTTCAGTCACTCCAAAAATAGATTTAGCAGGATTTAAGGATATTCCATACTCTCTACACCTATCAAAAATTTGCCTTAGGTGGCCTCTATGGGAAATTCCATTTTTATAAAAAACAGTTAAATCATCTTGATAGATCTCAATAAATTTCCCAATTAGACCCTTAAAGGCATAGTCCATAGCCCTTTGAAAAGTTGCCTTAGCGTTCGTTAATCCAAAAGGCATCCTCAAATATTCAAAAGTAATCCATGTTGGGTGTGGAGCCTAATTATGTTCTTTATTTAGAGGTATCACTGCATTAGACCCCAGTTCATAATGTGGTGGCAATGCCACCCGTAATATTTGCACTGTAAGGGGGATCAAGAGGGGGCGGCTGCGATCTTTGGGAGCCCCCCCCGACGGGGGAACGGGGGTAGCGCCCTTGATGCTAAAAATTGATGTAAAATTGCCTTGTAAAATGTTGTAATTTCGTAGTCAATCTAGGGCGTTCATTAGGCGGAGATCTGACGATAAAAGTTATGTTTAGGCGGTTGTGGTCTTTGGGAGCCCCCCCTTGATATAAAAGTGCCTTGTAAAATGTTGTATTTTGGTATTCAATCTGGGTTTTTCATTAGGCGGAGATCTGACGGTAGAAGTTATGTAGATCTGTATTCTAAGTGAAAAAGAGAGAGGAGATTGTGTGAGAGCGAAGAGGGAATTACAACAGATCTACTGTAGGTTGTATCTCTTCAATTTGCTGGATAATATAAAAGGAAGGATTGGTTGTCTCTCCATGGATGTAGCCCAAATTGGGTGAACCATGTATATCTATGTCTCTCTTGTTTTATGTGTTTTCTGTGTTTATATTTCTGCACTATATTTTATGTGTTCCATTGCTTTGTAATATATAATTTTCTAACACCCCATGGTGTGTTGAATGTTGTCTTATGTCTATCCTCCTTCTTCACCAAAACGTCGTTGTATCTCGAAAATCCATTTAACAAAGACATCATTCCAGATCCTGTTACCCTTTGCAATAATGTTTCCATATTAGGTAAAGGGTAATTATCTTTTTTACAAGCTAAATTAAGATTTCGAAAATCTACACATAGCCTGATTGATCCATTCTTCTTCCTTATAATAACCAAGTTTGAACACCATGTGGAATGCTTAGTGTGAGCAATAATACGAGCCTGAAGCATCTTTTGCACCAAGGGGGCTAACTTAGGATTGATTTGCCTAAGTTTCTGCCTAAAGGGTTTGGCATTTTCATCTTTAAGAGGGATAGTATGTTCCATAACATCTTCCCTATAACCTTTCAACTTATCATATGAAAAAGCCAAAACATCTTTATATTCATGAAGTAAATCTATCAGATTCTTCCTTTCTTGCTCATTGGTACCCTTGTCTATTTTAATAATCTTTGGATCATGAGAGGTACCAATATTCACTTCAATGAATTCCCCTAGGTCAATTTTCTTATCATCTTTTCTCTTTAATGCATCATGTCTGTCAAACACTTGCTCCAAGGCTACATGCTCCCTAGGAGTGGGATTTTCACCACATTACACTCATAATCACATCCTTCATCTTTGTAGCCAGTGTTAAATTCAGAAAATTCCTCCATTTTATTTAAAAAACGAACCACTTGGCTTTCATCATTAAAAATTTGCCAATGCTCAAGATTATCAGGTACTGATGGCCTAAAGATAATCTCCATCTCAATTTTATCATCCATAAAGTTCTCTCCAAGTTGTAATGTAGATGCAGCAATAGCCAGCTCATCAACTTGTTTATTTCCTTGACTAGGAATTGCTTGACGGTCTAATGCATCAAAATAATCCATATTTTCCCAAACAACATTTCGATACTTCTTTAATCTATCGTTCTTGCATGCAAATTATTCTTAGTTTGAATAATGACTAGATCAGAATCCCACATGATAATAAGCAACTTTATCCTCATGTCTTTTGCCAACTCAAGACCCAACAATAGAGCCTCGTACTCTTCTACATTGTTGGTTGCATCGAATTCCAACACCCTTACCATACCTAGAATGGGCACCATCAAAATTCATGTGCCAAACTCTATCTTTCTTACAATCCACCTCCTTCTCCAAAGGAGGAAAAGAATTAGCCAGGATAACATAGTTTCCCAAGTTATCAGATTCATACAAAATTTCATTATGAGGCTCCTTGGGATTTTCTATATGAAACTTTCTCTCCAATTCCCTATCCAATCTAACCATGATGCCCTCACTAATAGGGAAGGTAGAATAACTTAAATCCATTTGCAAACTACCCCCAATATCAGCGCCCCACTTTCTAGACAATAACATCCCCCAAGCATCAGGCACATCAATCACCACAATATCCATGGTGATCATAATGTCAGGATGTATAGCTAAGTGGACTTGAAGATCTTTTATCAAACCACACACTTCAATGATCTTTGAATCCAATCCACAAATGTTGTGGTAGGGTCTAGAAATCCTCAAATTTAACTGATTCATGACTTTCTTAGTCTTGACACAAGATGATGTCTCAAAGTCAAATATACAATTGTGTAAAAGCATTCCATTGACCAACATAGTGATGAAAAAAGGTTGGTGGTCTCTGTTATCTGTACACATATCACTACTTTGCAGAGTGATAGGGGCATCCTCATATCTATCCTTAGAAAAATTAGACATTTCTTTTCCATTGGGAGCATCAATGGCTTTCAACAATTTATCTCTTTGGGAAGGAATCTTCATGATTTTAGTGACAGGGACTAAAACCTTAGCATTATTAATCCATCCTCCCAAGTCAATATTCAACTTCGATGTGGGTGGAGGGAAAGTTTTACTATTATTTCTTTCTTTATTCTTTCCCTTTTCCTTATCCTTGGCTATCTCTAAAATCTGAGTTGATGAAGGCTTCTCTCCATATAACTCAGTGATCCTATCCATATATTCAAAATTATTTATACTATAGGAGGATGGAGACTCTTTATTTACCTTCTAACTACTCTCCATAACTGCCATCCAATTTTCCAAGGACAAGTGATCCTCTTCTCCAACTACATTGATTTGCTCACTTGTTCCCACCATATCTCCTTCTAGGATCCTTCTTGCATAAGGACAAGTGAGTTCATCATGTATGTCATCAGAAGGTCTATAATAAGGCATGGAATAATCAACTAAGTTTGTAGACTCAAGTGGATTAGGTAGCCTATGGTCATTGCGAAGTCCTTTCTTTTGCCATCTATCATTTCCTCTATTTGGGAATCTCCCACCTTGATTTCTTTCCATGGCCACTAATCAATTTTGGATAGCATTCATTTGACTGGTGTAATTTTACTCCATACCCTTGATGAGTTGGGTTAAATCCTTAATAGGATCATGTGTAGTCTCTTCTTTGGCCTTGCCTTTGGAATCATTCGGTTTCGATGGCCCTCTAATGAAACCAGGGAGTTCAAACTTTCCTAATTTCTTTCTCTCCTTTTCCATTTTTAAGGCTTCAGTTTGAGCCACACCTAAATTCACCGGCTCATTCCTCCTCAACTCATAAGCAGTGTCAACACTAAAGAATCTAGATATGAGCATAAAAGAAATTCATTAGGAGGTTTAACAGTAGCAGGCATGCTTTTTACTAATCCATTGAATCTTTTGTTAAACTCCATGGTTTCGTTCTCATTTTTCTTCATATTGCTAATGGCATTGATCAAATGCTTATTTTCCTTTTTCTCTCCAAACTTATCTGAAAAATGCAGTTAGAATGGCTTGTAAAGAGTTATATGAGTTAGCAGGTTCCTTAGTGAGCCAATCAAGAGCATCCTCTTCTAAAGATAAACCAAAAAGTCTCATCTTCACATCCTCATAATTAGCAGTGTTACACCATTTAAAGATACAAACATTAAAGTTTTTCACATGTGATGTAGCACTAATGGCATTGTTACCTTGGAAGGAAGGCAACTTTTCAATAGCCTTGTCAGGGATATTGTGAGGATAGCCATTTATGTTAGTGAAGTCACAAGGAGCAAAAAGATCATTCATGATATTAGGCTCTAGTTGTTCTTGAAAAAGACAATGAATATCAAAAATAGCCTCTTGCCCAAGACTAGCAAGAGCTCTACTATGAGAAAGTCTTTTCAACCTCTCTTTAAAAACCCTTTCAGGATCAGGAGAAGGGCTAACTAGACCACTTGAATTTCTCCTAGTAGAGACTCTTGCAAAATTTGGATTGAGTGGAGTCGCCACTTGAGCAAAATTCTAAATTTAAAGTTCGAAAAATGCTAAAACCAAAAGGTTAGTCGATTTCCCAGGTTCAAGAAAGCTTGTCCTCGGCAAGGGCACCAAAAATGTTGACCCTGCCGCTTACACCTACCTACAAGTCAGTGAGAAAAGCCTTCAACCCCACAAGGTGTGGTTGGTGGCAGGGAACTCAAAGAAAGGGTTGTCAAACTAATCTTGACTCTCTCTGTTTGAGCTATCTCATAGGTTAGCTAAGGGGGGTGGTCCCTAATGAAAAGTGAAGTTAAAAAGATGTGAGTTTCTAGGAGAATTGTTAGAGTTAAATAGATTATTTCTTTAAGATTTATAAGCAAAATTGATATGGCCAATAACCATCAATACATAAGATAAGCATGAAATACATAAACGACCAATGCCTTCAAAGTATTTCTCTTTAAGAAATGAAATTGTATTTGCTTAAAATGAAATGAAGTGCTTTCAAATGGAAAGCCAAAATAATCCTGAAAAGTGAAACAATAAATTGTTAGCACAAGTTATTATAAATGCTTTTAAGATGAATAAGTCTACAAATCAAAGCATGGAAACTATCTTGATCAAAATGATACCATTAGAAATCTACTTGTGAGAATGAGATGATAAAAAGAACTCAAATGTTAGACCAAGCTGACAATATGCAATTAAGTTTACAACCCCAAAATAATAGTATTTGAAAGTGAAATCAACCATTCATGACAATATGCAATTAAACCAAAAGATAAGTCAATTTCCAAGTACAAGAAAATTAAAACTTATTGCAAAATTAAAAGGGATTATAATGCTTGCATCCAAACTGCCTCTTGAAATAAGATTTGAATTTGAGACTTTAAACCATCAAGATAGCAAAAAATTTAAGAACTTTGCAAACAAAGAAAATGTTATGGAATGTTGTTCTTGGTTTATTTTATTAATTAGTGCTAAGGCAAAGTTACAATTGAACTCTAGTCCTTAGACCTCATCCTTGCCCAATCTCACAATGAAGAGTCAATAGAAGTAGAGGGATAGAAAAAGTTTATTCAACCAACTTAAGTTGGAGGTAGGTTTTAGTGAGGTTTGGGGCTTTCCTTTGCTAAAATTCCTAGATGAAGTCCAAATTGTGTTAATTCCCCAAATTAAACCAATGATTCATGCAAATGCTTCAAAGAAAAATAGTTTGCAAAATTTGAGAGGCTAGAATGTAAATAATTTCATATGTGTTTGCACCATTGAATGGAAAATAAACAAGTAAAATGGGCTAGATTTCTTTAACCTACAATTGTTTCAAATAAATGATAGTGCTCTAATAGTTTTCATGACATATAACATAAATTGACCAAGTAGTGAAGCATATACTTGAAGAAATAATGAAACAATTAAAACTTGCCAAAGTGTGAAGTGTTTACACGTAAGATGAGATTTTCTCAACTCTATAATTTGGAAGCGTATGCATGTGGAAATTTAAATACAAGATTAGTAAAAATTTGCATGTGGAGAAATGTGTTGATTTTAAGTATGCACAATACGAAATTAAAAGCTAGAAAGTTAAAAAAAACTAGAAGAAAAAATAGGCCACCCACAAGAATCCCTCCTCTAAACGAGAAAGGGGGATGCCATGGGAAAATTCCCAAGCTCCATCCAACAATTTTTTTTATTTTTTATTAGCGTTTAAAGCAGGTAAAAATGCCTCTAAGAGGGCAGCCCACAATACGAGAGAGATCTTTACAAAGATGGGACTCTAACAAAGCTAGACCCTTTCCCCAAAAAATATAAAAACAAACTTGAAGATAGGAAAAACTCTCCAAAAGAGATTCACAAGGATCAAAAGGCCCACAGCCTACATGAGTTTGCAACTCTCTCCCAAGTGCTTATTGCCACCTTAGAAATCAATCTTTGTATAGCGGGAGGGGGTCTTGCATACATACGAGTGAGTAGTTTTCCAAAGCTTCTCCTCAAGCTCCTTGTTACCCAATGCTCAAGCCTATGGGTTGCAAAACACAAAAAAAAAAAAACAATTGTCAGTGTGAAATTAGGAAAAAGAAACCAAAACTAAACTTAGAATTTAATTTACAAAGTATTGGCTCAAGTAATGGGGGTGAACCCCAATACTTGCCTAGCTTTGGCAATGGCTCCTTAATAGGAGATATAACTTTGAATGAACTAGAATCAAAGATGTTAATTTATGGTATGTTCTATGCTTATAGCAGTTTACTTATCTTTCTTGTTATTATCCATAGATTAGCAATCACATGTACATAAAGTAAAGTGCAGATAGAACATTAAACGATTGACAAAAAACAAGCCAAGACAAGAGACACAAGATGTGGCGGCTAGCCAGGGACAAACCCCAATGTGGGGAAACCCTTTGGTCAAATCTTCCTTTATCTTCAATAATTCATTAGAGAGAAATAGTACATAAATCTGATTTACATTAGCAGCAGCAAACCCTAGATCAGCGAAACTAGGGCAGACAATATCTTGCAAACCGACCGTCGGATCGGCTTGGTTCCTTCACCAAAAAATGCGGCCTTCAGAGGAGATCCAGATTCACCTACAATGCAGTTCTGAGGAGGGAGTTTGATGGTCAATGCTGGTCAAACTTTTGATTTGCAGTTGCAGCCTTAAATTTTGCACCTTCCTTCCACACATGTGAGAGAAGAGTCTCTTTCTGCGCAGTAGGAGAAGAGCCTCTTTTCTGTGTAGGAGAGAGAGAGAGATGTGATGAGTTGAGTGAGTCCAAATGAGAAAAAGACCTCCTGTATTTATACACAACTGTTGATGATTGAATAGATGTGATTGTTGGGCTTCTGAGCCTACATGAGTTGCTGGTCGGCTTGATGATTATTCCATAATCAAAATAAATTCATATCTCCATAAATACTTATCGAAATCGGATGATCTTTAGATCAGTCCTACACCTTGACAAGAGGAATCTCATAAAAATATTATCAACCATGAATAAGATGACCCACATGGAGTTTGGCCCTAGTTTCCAATTTTAACACTCCCTCTCAACTAGGGAGAACTCCATCTGCAATCTGTCTGTCGGTCGCTACTATTCATCCATCAAATGCATTGCCCTGTACAACTTGACGCTTGCTCTGCTCTGCTCTGTTCTGTTCTGCCCTGTTCTAATCTACTCTGCTCTGCTCTGTTCTATTATGGTCTGCTTTGTTTGAATTATGAAAAAGAAGAAATGATCAAGGATATATCATACTAACTCAAATTCAGTCTCGGAGTGTGTACCACTGGTCCCAGACCAGTCCTCAACCGACCTGAAGTCAGTGTCATAGTGAGCACAACTCCTACCACTGGTCCCAGACCAGTATCATCCTCCATTGACTCAAAGTCAGTCTCAAAGTGTGTACCACTGGTCCCAGACCAGTCCTCAACCGACCCGAAGTCAGTGTCATAGTGGGTACAACTCCTACCACTGGTCCTAGACTAGTATCATCCTTCACTGACTCAAAGTCAATCTCAAAGGGTGTACCACTGGTCCCAGACCAGTGCTCAACTGACCCGAAGTCAGTGTCATAGTGGGTACAACTCCTACCATTGGTCCCAGACTAGTATCATTGATCCCAAATCAATGAAGTTCATCCTAGCATAGGGAGTACGGTAGATACAGTAATGCGTCTATTGGTACTACTATGGTCCCTATCCTCATTTCCCTGCTCATTGATTAGATGAGAGGTACTTCCCATGAGTCCCAGACTGCATGGGTAGGATGCCTCGACAGGAGAACTAATCAATGTTGTTCTTACAGGAGAACTAATCATCCTGCTACACAATTGTCATGGAGAACACATCATCCAGACCTCACAGGAGAACTAATCATCCTGCTACATAATCGTCATGGAGAACATATCATCCAGACCTCACAAAAGAACTAATCATCCTGTTACATAGTCGCCACAGGGTGCTACAGGGAAAGTTTTAATTCTTTTACTCTGTGGTCATATGTCGCTCCAAGAAGTACCCCGCACCCCCCCAGAGCTACAAGAGCTCCATACATCATATAGGACCCTCATCAAAGGGTTTTTGAACGACACCAAGTCGGTCTCGGAAAGTCAAAAATTTGACCATTCTTAGGGGCTTTGTCAGAATGTCGGTGACCTGTTCATCTGTACCGATATGTTGGAGCCTTATAGCTCCCCGCTGCACCATATCTCGAATATAGTGGTACCTGATATTGATATGCTTGGAGCGATCATGAAATATGGGATTCTCTAACAAACAAATCCCACTCTGGTTGTCACATAGGATCACGGTGGTATCCAGTGTAAATCCAAACAGCTCACTAAAGAACTTCCGCAACTAGACTGCCTCACAGGAGGCCATGCTAGTAGCAATATACTCTGCCTCAGCGGTGCTCAAAGCCACCAATTTCTACTTCCTTCTCATCCAGGATATCGAAGCAGATTCCAAGGAGAAACAACACACAGAAGTGCTCTTACGATCCACCACACTGCCTGCCCAATCAACATTTGTGTATCCAAGTAGTCTCACATCTTTGGCAGTGTATCTTAGCCCATATGTAATTCTGCCATGAAAATATATTAACAGATTCTTGACACCAATCCAATGTATGTGATGAGGTTCAACCATATGTTGAATTAATGTGTTGATTGCAAAGCATATATTTGGATGGGAGTTCACTAAGAACATTAATGCTCCGACGAGTTGTCGATACTCGATAGCATTTCGTAAAATAGGTCTAGCAGCACTACCGCTTAACTTCTTAAGTCAAGCTCCATCGGGGTAGTTACAGGCTTGCAGTCTACCATACCGAATCTTTCCAATATCTTCACCACATATTTTCCTTGAGATAGGAAAATTTCTCTTGGCTTCTGCCAGACTTCAAGTCCTAGGAAATAGTGCATTAGTCCTAGGTCCTTCATTTCAAATTTAGAAGCCAACTCCCTCTTACATTTGTGAATGAGAGGGTCTACACCTGTTAGAAAGAGGTCATCCACATACGGCACCAGTATGAGAGGTTTTTCATCTTAAACCTTAAGGTAGAGGTTAGGGTCGATCCTCTCATACCATGCTCAGGGTGCTTGTTTCAGCCCATAGAGGGGCTTCTTCAACCTACATACATGAGATTTTCGATCATAAATCTCAAATTCTTCGGGTTGCTCCATGTAGACCTCTTCTCTGATCAAACCATGCAAGAACACGGTCTTGACATCCATCTAATGTAGGTTCCATCCTTGTGAAGCCGCAAGGGCTATGATCGAGCGAATGGTGGTATATCTGGCAACAGGTGCAAATATCTTGTCATAGTCTATACCTTCCTTTTGGAAGAAGCCACGAGTGACAAAACGAGCCTTATATTTTTCCGTACTTCCATTTGTTGCATGCTTTATCTTGTAAAGCCATTTAGAAGTGACAACTATCTTGTCCTGGGGTCTGGGAACTACTTCCCAAACATCATTCTTCATAATAGACTCATATTCTTCGATCATAGCATCCTTCCATACTTGATGCTTAACAGCATCCGAGAATGATGAAGGCTCATTTTGTATGATCGTGCTCATGATGGTCAGGTATCCCTGATACCTGTTGGGTTTCTTACTTTAACGGAAGGTTCCTCAGGGTGTAGTGTGTCCTTCAGCATCATCGAGTAGCCCCCTAAGCCAAGAGGGCCTCTTCCTAGAAGAGGAAGGCTTAGGTGGATCAATAGGATCCATGGGTTCTTCTACATCAGGCATTGTTTCATCATCCTTTTCTTTCGGTTCCCTGGTGTCGGCTTCTCGAGAGCTCCTCAAAGTCAGAAGATTTTCCACCTTGCTGAGGGCCATATCTTCGTCAAAGGTGACATCATGACTAGTTACGACTTCCCTTTGACCGGCTACATAGATTCTATAGCCCTTAGTATTTTCACCATAGCCCACGAAGATTCCTTTCTTTCCAGATGCACCCATTTTATTCATTTTCTCTTTCGGCACATGAAAATATACAGGGCTTCCAAAAATTCTAAGATGAGATACGTTAGGTTTCTTACGGTGAACATTTCTTCAAGAGTCTTGGAACCCAATGCTTGATGAGGGCATCGGCTTTGTACATATACGGCGGTGCTTGTAGCTTTGGCCCAAAGAAACTTCGGAAGTCTTTGATCATGGAGCTTGGCACGGATAGCTTCCACAATCGTATGGTTCTTCCTTTTCGCCACACCATTCTGTTTAGGAGTATATGGTGTAGTAGTCTCCCTCTTAATGCCAGCCTCTTTACAAAAGTCATGAAACTTGTTAGATTCATATTCAGTTCCATTATCAGTCCTTAAGATCTTGATCTTCTTTTCGGTTTGATTCTTTATCAAGGCTTGAGATGTGTCACAAGACATGACACCCAGCGGACTTCCTCCGACCTGATATAATGAATCAACTCGAAACCCAAGAGTGAAGGCATCTTTAACTTTATTTTTCCATATACGTACCTTGCTATCACTGAAGGTCACCTTGTAGCCTTTGTCTCCCATTGTCGAGATGGACACCAGGTTCTTTTTGAGATCAAGTACATATAATACATCTTGTAAGTGGATTGTATTACCTTGATTCAATTTAAGAGAGACATTGCCTACACCTTTCACGAGATATTTCATATTATCTTCAAGGACAATTTCCAGGTTAGTTTCTTTCTCTATCAGATTATGGAGAACTTCTTTGTAACCAGTGAAGTGCCTTGAAGCACCACTATCAATGAGCCAAATTCTCATTGAGTCCGAAGGAGCAGAGGTAGATAGAGCAGTGGGTAGATAATATTCATCCTGCTTATTTTCTACAGTGTTGGATTCATATCTGGAATTTCTAGCCTTCTTGAATGTTTGTCCTCTTCTTTGATTTCCAGCACTTCTTTTACCTTTGCTATTAAATTTGCCATTCCTTTGATTGCCATGAGAGGGATTTTGATCATTGTCCCGGTGTGAGTCCTTTCTATCAGAGCACTCCCTTGCATAGTGACCTGCTTTATCGCAAATGTAACATCGTTCTTTTCTTCCACCCTTAGGTCAAGCCTTTCTTTTTAATTTAGTCCCGGAATTATTTCTTTTCTTAGCATGAGAAGAAAAGGCAGCACGAGCATCTTTAAGCATGGGCATTTCTTGCTCTTCTACCCTTGATTCTTCTTGAATGCATCTAGCGATTAATTGCTCGAAACCAGGAATTACATTATTGTTCAGAAGAGTAGTCCTGAACACGTACCATTTGGATGGTAATCCTCCAAGAG
The DNA here is from genome assembly GCA_000404065.3 of Pinus taeda. NCBI lineage: Eukaryota > Viridiplantae > Streptophyta > Pinopsida > Pinales > Pinaceae > Pinus > Pinus taeda. Next base: position 14,163 of record APFE031722682.1, read on the forward strand.
TCGTGAGTGCCATTTCCCTATTAGTAATAGTCTCCCCAATAGATAGGAGATCATTCCTGATCTCAGTGATTCTTAAGAAGTATGCTTGCATACTCTCATCTTTGCCCTTCTTAATTTCCTTCAGCTTATTTCTAAGAAAGAAGACTTGATTTGCATCATTAACTTTAAATAAACTCACTAGTCTATCGTAGATTTCCTTGGAGGTGTTCAAGTCGGAGATGTAGGCCACCAAGCGCTTGTCGATAGAGTCCTGGATGATCTTCTTTGTTTTGACTTCACCGATTTTCCATTTGTTCCTGGCATTAACGGGTGCATTTGATGGAGGCTCAACAATATTGCCTCTCACATGGTCCAACACTCCTTGATCTTTTAACGTTATATCAATAGACATCTTCCATCCGTGATAGTTAGCTTTTTCACGGAGCTTGTCTTCGGCAGGGAAGAGTGTTGAGGACCCCATAGTTCTTTTAGGATAGCTTTTCCAATCTTTTCTTCGGTGATTGCTTTTGCTCTTGCTGGGGCTTTGTCTTCGCCTCAGCTCTGATACCATGTTAATTTATGGTATGTTCTATGCTTATAGCAGTTTACTTATCTTTCTTATTATTATCCACAGATTAGCAATCACATGTACATAAAGTAAAGTGCAGATAGAACATTAAACGATCGACAGAAAACAGGCCAAGACAAGAGACACAAGATGTGGCGGTTAGCCAGGGACAAACCCCAATGTGGGGAAACCCTTTGATCAAATCTTCCTTTATCTTCAATAATTCAGTAGAGAGAAATAGTACATAAATCTAATTTACATCAGCAGCAGCAAACCCTAAATCAACCAAACTAGGGCAGACAATATCTTGCAAACCGATCGTCGGATTGGCTTGATTCCTTCATCAAAAAATGCGGCCTTCAGAGGAGATCCAGATTCACCTGCAGCGCAGTTCCGAGGAGGGAGTCTGATTGTCAATGCTGGTCAAACTTCTGATCTGCAGTTGCAGCCCTAAATTCTGCACCTTCCTTCCACACGTGTGAGAGAAGAGTCTCTTTCTACGTAGTAGGAGAAGAGCCTCTTTTCTGCGCAGGAGAGAGAGAGAGACGTGATGAGTTGAGTGAGTCCAAATGAGGAAAAGGCCTCCTATATTTATACACAATTGTTGATGATTGAATAGATGCGACTGTTGGGGTTTTGAGCCTATATGAGTTGCTGGTCGGCTTGATAATTATTCCATAATCAAAATAAATTCATATGTCCATAGATACTTATCGGAATCGGATGATCTTTAGATCAATCCTACACCTCTCAACGAGAGGAATCTAATAAAAATATCATCACCCATGAATAAGATGACCCACATGGAGTTTGGCCCTAGTTGCCAATTTTAACAAAAGAAGTATTTTGAATTTAAATGGATGTTCAAGTAGCTATAGTGTAAGAAAAATCCCTTTTGCTCTTCGTTGGATGGAAAACTTGGAGCGAAAAAATGGTCGAGTCTTGGGTCGTTGTGACTCTAGGAGTGAATTGATCTAATTGAGATTTCTCCCACTTCTAGATGGATTCCTACACACAATACAAAATATCTTTCCTACACACTTGAACATGTATTAGTTTGCACAAGATTAGAGCAATATAATGAATAAGATAAACCAAACATTCCTCCTAAAATGAATTGGCAAGCTTATTTCTAGAATACTACTTTAAATCAATGATATGTGCAAGATAGCTTGCACACATTAATCCAAGTGAAATGGCAAGTATAAACTAATATTAATTCAATATGCGAAAGAAATTAAACACAATGGCAGTAGCATGAAAGAACATCACCTCATAAAGCCAAGAGAACACCAGCCAGATAGCCCCAAAGTCTTTATTGTATTAAGAAAGTATGCAAGTACAAAATGGCAGAGTTTTCTCAAGCCCAATAGCTCATTACATGATATAATATGAGAGAATATAGCCTCATTATATAGAGAGTTGGGAGAAAATCCCAAGGAAGAATGCATGTAAAATATGAACTCAGAGCAAATCCAAAGGAAAGATAAGTCAAGTTCGATGTGGAGAAGATAGAGACATCAGAGCAAAATTGAATTCCATATGTGCACATCAAGGGAAATCGAATTCCATATATGGCACAGTAAACCCATCCGTGAGTGAATCCAAGTATCATGATAACTCCAATCAACAAATGCAAACTCGAAGTAAGTGATTCCATATATATAGATGATCCCCAGATAGCTCTGCGTAGGTCCGCAAGAACTGCATGGTTCCTCCATGTGCAACTCGTAGTTTGGCCAAGTGAAACTCGTAATTCTCAAGAGTGGAGTGCTAAGAGTAGAAGAACCTGAGATAACTATGAGATGAGGCCCCACCTAATCTTCAGTCCAAATATACCATGGAATATTCCTTCAGTGCATGAGCTCCTCTAATAAATTCGATTTTCCACATGTGCAACTGCTGCTTTATCTCTGGGAAATTCAATTTTATGAAATAATGGTGTATTTATGATGCAGTGTGCTTAGTCATATTCCACATGATCGTTGTCTTGACTCTTTAACTTAGGATAATTTCCAAGTCATTTCCACGTCATTCTATCACATGGAATAATTTATTTATCTCTATTTTATTTAATTCTAGCCTAATTAAATGCTACAATTTCCACTAAACATAGGAAATGTGGGTTTTGAAGGTCCAAAACACATTATTAACCCTTCAAAGTGTGTCATAGTAGAAAGTTGAGAGTGAGAGGTGTAATTTTGATTACTCATACCCCATACAACTTCTCTAGACTATAGTTCTTACAATTTAAATACAATTTTGTTTGCAATTTTTTATCTACGGGAAATCTCAAAAATTAAAAAATGACTACCTAGACCTAACCCAATTCCACAAAATTTTGTGTGATCTAGTATGGTAATTTATATCGAATCGAAACACTAAAATGTGTTAGGGGCTCAACCTTCAAACTGTCACCCCAGCTTTGGGGTAAAAAGTGAGTGAAAAAACCCATAAAATTATCCGGTTGTGGAAAAAAAAGGGATAATTAACCAAATAAAAAAAACAATCAAAGGTGTACTTGTTTGTTGATCGAGTCCCAACATCATAGGCCTATTACGGACTCAAAACTCATTATTACTAGTATCACTTATTACATTTCCCCGCAGGGTGTGGAATCTAGGTATAAGAAAGATGATGAGAAGATAGAAGTAGAGTTAAAAAACTCTATTGACTGATGATATTTAATGGTACAAGTGTCCTCTGGAGCATCCCTGGGCATGGAGTCTTTCATATAATCATTAGGTGCCATCCCAGTGGTCAACGAGACCCACTCACTACCTTCCAGGATGTAGTGGGGAGGGCAAGAGATTTGCAGGATGCCCTACCGAGGGTTAGAGCACCACTACCACTTAGACAGGGCTTCCAACAGAGGGGAAGAGATACTAGAGCTCCACCATCGAGAGCCAACCAGGGGCGTAGATAGTTGGATGAGGAGACCCGGAGAGACCTATAAAGGACGAAGTTGTGTTTTACCTGTCAGGAACCATGGGCTCCAAGGCATAGATGCATAGCGGGCAAGGCCTACTACATTGAGGTCTTCTTTAATTGTGATTTGGAGGATGATGCAGATTTGGAGGTGGGTGGAGATGACATCGCAGTGCGGGAAGAGAGGGGGCCACCACCACCACCACCAGGGGGATCTCCTTTTGCTCAATCAAGAGGGGTCCTTGCATCTCTGTGCAAGGTGGCCAAGTTTTTTTACCTTGAGGATCAGGGGCAATGTTACTTGGGAGCGGGAGCGGAAGCGGGAGCGGAAGCGAGAGCGGGAGCGACCATTTTCAGAAGCTCCCGGTTTGGGAGAGAATCCGGGAGCGATTTTTTAAAAATATATATATATTTTTATATTTTTTATTTTTTGATAGCTATACTGTCAACAAACAACATGTTAGAATGATGAATTAGACATAAAAAACATAGATTGATCATTGCCATATCACATCAATTCATCTTAGAAATTATAATACGTCACTACTCAGTCAGAGGTAGTAATTTTACCATATTACAAACTGGCAACATATTAGTCTCATGAATCATGATTCATCACATTCAATCTTAAAGTTTCAACTTCAAGTTTTTAAAATTGAAATTCAATAGCATTTATCATCATTGATTACCAAAGTTGTACAGGTACTTGTAAACTAAGTTTAACCATTACAAGAAGTAATATCTTAGATATTTCTAAGTCCTAACTTCTAACTGTTAACATGATATGAAATGTTATAAATTTATAAAATGAAACATGAATAATGAAATGAAATGAAACAACTTTAGTCTTTCGTGAAGCATCATATTCATATTCACAATCATTACCAATGAGTTATAATTGCCAAGGCCCAACTTCAAACTTCAAATTTTCATTGTCACAGTGATATATTGTTTACAAAAAATATCATTATGATATGAAAGAGTCAAGAGTCAAGAGTCAAGGACTCAAAACTCAACAGTTATGAAAAGTTAAAACTAAAGTCCAATAGAAACTAAAAAAGACAAGTAAATTGTAAATGATAAATCTACATGTGGCCCTTGCCACGAGAGTCTCCCCCATAAGGAGGTCGTGGTGGCGTTCTCGGAGTCTCCCGCACAGACAGACGACCAGAACTAGAACCTCCACGTGAGGGTGTAGATGAAGGTGGCGGCAGCAAAGGAACAAGACTCGGACCTCGAGCACTGCTACTGGA
>APFE031722693.1:10036-45337 GCA_000404065.3 Pinus taeda
CAGATGGTTTCATCCTTGGGAATGATCCAAATCTTGTATGCAGACTAAAAAAGGCTCTCTATGGTCTTAAATAGGCTCCAAGGGCTTGGTACTATCGTTTCGACAAATATCTTCATCAACAAGGTTTTTCAAAAGGATCAGCAAATAGTAATCTTTATATAAAAATTGAAAATGACAAATTGCTAATACTTGTTTTGTATGTAGATGATATTATCTTTGGCAGCAATGAAGAAGCTATGAGTCAAAGCTTTGCCTTGGTGATGTAGAAAGAATTCGAAATGTCTTTGCTTGGAGAACTGACATACTTTCTTAGATTGCAAATCCAACAAAATGAAGGCAGAATCTTCTTGTCTTAAACCAAGTATCTCAAGCAGATATTGAAGAAATATGGCATGGAAGATGCAAAACCAGTATGTACCCCCATGGTCACAGGATGCAGCCTCAGTGCAAATGATGAATTAGTAGCAGTGCATCAACCAACCTATAGGTCTATGATTGGAAGTCTACTTTATTTGATAGGTACTCGACCAGACATCATGCATGTAGTGGGAATAGTTGGAAGATTTTAGGAAAATCCAAAGGAAACTCATCTTCAGGAAGTGAAGAGAATCTTTAAGTACCTTCAAGGAACTCAAAACTGTGGCTTATGGTATCCTAGAGATACGGATCTCACACTTTATGCTTATACAGATTCAGATTGGGCCGGAAGCATGGATGACAGGAAGAGCACAAGTGGTGGTGCATTCTTTATGGGTTCCAGATTAGTATCTTGGTTCAGCAAGAAACAGAGCTCGATTGCTTTATCTATAGCTGAAGCGGAATATGTGGCTGTTGCATCTCGCTGCACTCAGCTTCTTTGGATGATGCAGACCTTGCAGGACTTTCAAATCACTTGTACACCACCTATCTCCATATTATGTGATAATACAAGTGCAATCACCATTTCAAAGAACCCAGTCATGCATTCAAAGACCAAGCACATACCGATCAAGTATCACTTTCTCAGGGAACAAGTAATTGAACAAAAGGTCAAGTTGGAGTATGTTCCTTCTAAGCAACAAGTTGTTGATATTCTCACCAAACCATTTCCTAGGGAGACCTTTGAATACCTCAGGCAAAAGCTAGGGGTAGTTGATGCATCATCTTGTTGTTGAATCTCATCTGTTGATTGTACGCGAGGTTTATATGTGGTATACGCGTACATTTGCTGGTTTATGGATTGGTTGTAGATCGATGACACAAGTTCAGGGGGAGCACATATAATGCATTGTTGGCATTATGGTAGCACAGAAGGAGAACATGGATGTTGATCTGAACATGGTTGCAATATGTCTCTATCTCTTTCATGGTCATGGAGGATTATGGTTCTTCTTGAAGAAATTTATGGTGGATTATGGATCTGGTCAGGGGGAGCATTATCAGCAAAGCAAATACTTAAGCATGTTCTCAGGGGGACCATAACCCTTTTCCCTTGATGTCAAAGGGGGAGAATGACATTGAGGATCTTGAGGTTGCCATCAAGTCCAAAGGGGGAGATTGTTGGCATTATGATTCTGGTTTGGCTCTATGGTACAGGTGTTGTACTTGATGGCAACTCACTCATGTGGCAGATCTCAGTTCAAGCACTCAAAATCATGGAAATTAAGATACCCGCAGGTAATCCTAGAAGAAGCTGCGGACCCACAGGTATGCCGACCAAGGAATGCAGACATGCACGTAGGTTCTCTGTTCATTAGGTGCGGACCCCAGTTTCACTCTCTCCAATGTAGAAAAGCACATGCACGTGGGAATATTTATGAATGGTTCATGGTATTTAGCCCGACCTATGGTTTTGGTATGTGGTTTTGCATCTACAAATATTTATCCAAGGTATTGGGTTCATGGTATTGTGTTACTCTAGTTTTGGACCATGGTATTGTGAAAGGCTTGCCTATAAAAAGGAAAGGAGATCTTTTGGCCACATACTTGTGAAATTTGAATATCTTAAGATCTGAAATTTTGGGTGATTGATTTTAAAAGCTAGATCTAAATCAAGGAGAAAACTTAAGGCGAATCTATTGATAAGTCGTGATCTCTTGGGTGCATAAGCAAATCTGTGGATCTGACTGATTGCGGCACATTGGAGGACTGTTAATTTGGCCCTAATCAGAAGTCCACAGGCGATTCGAAGGAGCAGTGTAGGGGTTACGCAGTGCAGAAAAAGGCTCAGTACGAGGTACGCAGCACTAGAGAAGGCGCAGTGTGGGCCACACGCAGCGTTGCAAAAGGAGAAGTACGAGGTACGCAGTGCGAGAAAAGGTACAGTGTGGAAGTACGCTGTCTGTCAGACAGTGAGAGTGCGGACTTGAAAGGAAGTACGCAGAGCAGAAGAACCACCAGTGTGGATCTGCACAGTTTAGACTCAGAAGAGCTGTGGATATTCGCAGGCCCCTCTTGGTGAAGTTGCAGACTTATCTTGAAACTTTTGTTGACTATCTTTTATCTATTGCAGCAGAATTTTGGGTTTAGATTTCTAGTATTACTTTTATGTTTACAACATTCTGAAGTGTTGGGTGATTCATTGGTTGATTGTATAAGGAGATGGGATGATTTGCATGTACTTGATGACTATTTGATGTCCATGGATCCAGTTTGAAAATTAATGAAACATGGTCCTTAAAGAAGGAAAAGAGCTAAGGGGGTTGTAGCTCCCTTCCATGAGAGACTGGAAAACGAGAGAGAGTTGTAGCTCTCTGCAGGTTGCAGCCTGCGTACTGGTAAAGGACTGCACCAGTACAAAATCATTGTATAAGAAGTTTCTAATTGAAAGAAGATAGAGACATATTGCAGCAGGTGGTTTTCACCCACATTGGGTTTCCAACTTATATTTGGTGTTCTTTGGTGTGACTATCTGTTTTTCTTGTTCATGCTCATTATTATATGGTACTTTCATACAAGTTAATGATAAATATTTGAAGATTGAATTAAAGTATAAATCAGGAAAACATATTGAAAAGAATTTGATAATACTGATTCAGCCCCCCTCTCAGTATTATTTCCAACAAACACTAGGTCTCATTAAACTTACTAGGTCGGATTCATCCAAAAGATGAAGTTATAGTGCAAGCATATGCTATCCCCTTTAAGCTTGCGATTACAAAATAATTGGGGTACTTGCCAGAAATGGTGGGGGAAAATTTGGAAATCTAATTAGTTATGTCGGCAACTCACTCTTGAACATGACACCTTCTATTTCATGTTGGTTTGGGATATCCTCCTTTGTATTGTTGACCTTCCTGGGTTGGGCCGTTCATTTTTGCCTTCCACTTGATCTCTACCACATCATCATGACCACTGATCCCATGGATGCAAAAGCTGCCAAACTTCCAGTTGTGTCACTGATATGTTCAAGAGTTGTCCTTCTTCATTTACACTTACCTTTGTTTCTGTGTATCATCCAAAATCATTTTGCATCCTTTCATCTCATGTCAATGATGTGGGAAAAATTATGGCCCTCCTTCGACACGATCGTTTCCGTTGACTTCAGCTCATTATCTGGGAAATTGGCCGAGAGAATCCTTTCCAATACCTTAGAGCTTGCATGCCCTAATGGCAAGTTCTTTGCACTTGATTGAAAGTTCACATCATTAGCTTTCGATCGAGTGATTTCACGGGTGTTCAACTTCAGTTCCTCTATTCACATTCCATGTATTGTGTTGATAGTACCTTGAGGACCATTGTCATTATTGGTGGTTTATCTCATTCTTGTTAATAGTTTACATCATTGACTAGTAATCAATCGATTTTATAGCCTGTTCGAAGTCAACACATCTATTTTTAGGTTTTAACCCTGTACAAAAATTACCTGCATACGAATTCTAAAACACAGGAAATAAACAATGCGAGAGAATAACACATAAAAGGCATATACACAAAGATTTTCCTATGGATCCCAAACCTGGAACTACCAGCTTGATTTTTCATTATGTTCCTTTCAATATTAAAATACATATTTATACATGTTGAAGCATCCAATACCATGGACTGAAAACTATCGTGTCTAGAACCATGGAACGAAAACCATCGTGTCCAAAACCATGTGTGAAAAATCATCCACAAAACCATAGGTAGGTCTGCCCAACCTAATATAAGGTCTGAAAACAAAATTTTCCAGGACGCTGCCCCAGAACCCATAGAGTGGGGTTACCTGCACCCCTCAAACCCCCTGTGAATCCTCCCTCTATGCAATTAACGCAACGAAGGGGGGGCTCTGCCCCCCTTCTAAACCCCCGTTAACTATGTGGGCTAGTCGAAGAAAGAATATAACACAACCCAACATTCTCCAACTTGTTGTTTTCTTTCCACAGGGGGCCACAAGAGAGCTTAGTCATTTATCCATCCCTGCAATGCCCACTATTTCTCTACACCAAGAGAACTTCTCAGAGCTCACAAATTTTTTCAATGCATCTACAGTATTATTCAAAGTGACCACCTTTAACAACAACACCTTTTTGTCTTCTATCATATCCCTCACAAAGTGATACTGAACATCAATGTGCTTTGTCTTTGAATGATATGTAGGGTTCTTTGCTAAGAAAATTTCACTTTGGTTGTCATAGTCTATCCTTATAGCTCCTTGTACTAACCCCATACTTGAACACAATCTCTGCAGCCAAATTGCTTCCTTGCTTGCATGAGTGGCTACCATGTATTATGCTTCTGTAGTTGATAGTGCCACTACATATTGTTTCTTACTCATCCAACTGACTGCACCTCCAAATAGGTTAAACACATACCCACTTGTAGATGTTCTCTGATCTAGATTTTTAGCCCATTCTGCATCAACAAAGCCACAAATATCCAACATTCTGTCCAATCCTGGTATTCCTTGGTAGCACAAACCATAATACTAGTGCCACACAAATACCTGAAAGGCTGCTTCAATGTTGTCTAGTGCTCCTTCCTTGATTTTGATATAAACCTGCTCAATACTCCCACTGCATGTGCAATGTCTAGTCTAGTATAGACCATCGCATACATCAGGCTACCGATTGCACTTGCATATGGAACATGGGACATGTCCTCTTCCTCTTCTTATGTCTTGAGACACTGTTCAGCAGATAACTTTACACCTATAGGATTAGGAACCTTCACTTGTTTACTATCATGCATATTAAAACTTTGCAATATTGTCTCGACATACTTCCTCTCATTTAACCAGAGCTTACTCTTTGTCCAATCTATTTTAATTTCCATGCCCAATAGTTTGCAGCACTAAGATCTTTCATGTCGAATTTGGATGACAAATGGGTCTTAAAATCCTGGATAATTTCTTTGTCATTTCCAACCAGCAACATATCATCCACATACAAGACCAAATAAATAGCACTATCACCAACTAATTTAAAATACACATAGTGATCTGCTTTGCTTCTGGTGAAGCCAAGCACCCATATAAATGTATCAAATTTTTGATACCACATCCTTGGTCACTATTTTAACCCATACAAAGACTTATTTAACTTGCATACCAGTTCTTTCTTACCCTTCACCGCAAAGCCTTCAGGTTGCTTCATGTAGATCTCCTCTTCCAGATCCTCGTGAAGAAATGTTGTCTTCACATCCATATGTTCTACCTCAAAATCAAAAGCAACAACAACAGATAAAAGTAATATAATAGAAGCCACCTTAGCAACAGGAGAAAAAATATCACCAAAATCAATTCCTGACACCTAGGGATAACCTTTTGCTACTAACTGAGTTTTGTATTAATCCACCTTTCCTTCTACATGTGTCTTCTTCTTGAACACCCATTTGGTGCCGATAGGTTTCCTTCCAGCTGGAAACTCCACCAGGTCCCAAGCCTCATTTTTGTGTAAAGATACCATTTCATCAACCATGATCTCTTTCTAGAGTTTTCCATCCTCTGAATCTACTGCTTCCTTCGCAGTTCTAGGATCATCATCAGTAATAGATAAAGAAAAATTATAACAAAAAGCAAATGGACTATACCTTTCTGGATGCCTTCTTTCTTGAACTGATCTTCTCACACTTGAAGTTTGTGGCTCTTCATCTTCTGATTCCTCCTCTGTTCTAGAGTCTGATTCTTCCTCCTTTAGCTCAAACTCTATCTTCTCAATTTCCTTTGGTTGGACTTCATGTTTAATAAAATCTTTCACCTCTTTGAACACCACATCTCGGTTGTACACAACCTTCCTTGTTACTGGGTTCCAAAGCTTATAACCCTTCAAACCATCCTTATACCCAATAAAGATGCACTTTTTAGATTTACTGTCCAACTTGGTTCATTTCTCCTTTGGAACATGTACATATGCATCACATCCAAATACCCTCGGATGTGAAAGAGAGGGTTTCTTACTAGTCCATACCTATTGTGGAGTGTTATCCTCCAACACTGATGAAGTTGATCTATTCACTAGGTAAAATGTTGTCTCCACCATCTTTGCCCAGAATTTTTGTCCTAACGCAGCATCACTGAGCATGCTTCTTACCCTTTCCATCAACGTCTTGTTCATTCTTTCTGTAACTCCATTTTGCTGAGGTGTATATTGAGTAGTCCTCTACCTTGCTATACCACACTTCTTACTGAATTCTTCAAATTTCTTACTGCAAAAATCTCCATCGTTATCTATCCTTATCACCTTTATCTTCTTCCCTATCTAGATTTCCACTAGAGCCTTAAATTGTTTAAACCTGTCAAAGACTTCATACTTCTTCTAAAGGAAATATATCCATGTATTCCTTGAGAAGTCATCTATAAATGATACATAGTACACATACTTACCCACTGATGGAACCTTCACTGGTCCAAAGACATCATTGTGCAGAATCTCTAATATCTGTTTCACCCTCTTACCACCAGAGGGGAAACTCACCCGATTCTACTTCCCATATACATAATTTTCACAAAAATCAAAATCCAGAGAGCTATTACTCATACCTTCTACCATACATTTACCATGAAGTATTCAAAGGCCCTTCTCTCCAATATGTCCAAGCCTTTGATGCCACAGCATGGTCTTCTCTCCAGAGACCACTATATTTTCTGCTCCACTTTCAGGAACCACAGAACTGTTGCACCCATCAACAACAGTGCTACCTTGCAGCTTGTACCGAGTTCCAATTCAAACTCCCTAAATTAATACCAGTGCCCCCTGAACCATCTTGCAGGTATCCTTCTCGAACACTATTTTTACACTTGCATCATCTAGCTTTCTTACAGAAATCAGATTTCTAGCCAATGCAAGAATATGCAGAGCACCCAAAAGTGTTCTAACCCTTCCACCTTGCAACTTCAACTTTAATTTTCTGCAACGAATGATTCTAGCCTTCCTTTCATCCCCCAAGAAGACATCACCACCATCATATTTCTCATAGTCGCAGAACCACTCTCTATGGGGAGTGAAGTGAAAGGATGAACCTGAGTCAATCAAACATGCCTCATGATCAACATGTGTACTTGAAGAAGCCAAGTACACATCCCCACCTTCATTTGGTGGTTTTTGCCTTTGCAAAAGAAGCATCATTAGATCCCTTTCCTTTATTAGGAGCTTTAGATTTATAGTCCCTTTTGTAGTTCACACCACTTTTATAGGTTTTCCTAGAGATTTAGATCTCCCACTCAATGACTTATTTTTGTTTATGTTCTAGGACTGTCCTCATACAAACAAGGCATCACCATTTTGGCTCTCCATATTTTTCCATCTCATCTCCTCTGTTAGCAAGGATGAGACTATTTCATCAAACTGCAAGGTAGTTGTATTGCTACCTATTGCAATAACCGGACTATCCCACAAATCTGGTAGAGAACACAACAAACTAATGTAGTTATCTTCATATGATATTTTAATATCAACAGATAATAACTCCCTTACCACAGTATTAAATGCATTTAGATGCTCCGTCACCCAGTCCCCATCTATCATCCTCAGGTTATATAGCTTTTTCCATAGGAACAGTTTATTCACCAAAGACTTAGATTGGTACAAATTCCCTAACTTGTCCCAGAAAGCCTTCATCAAAGCTTCCTTGATACATTCAATAATACTGAATCTGAGACACACAATCATATTGTGCTCTTTGCCTTCCGATCCAAGTTATTCCATTCTTCATCGGACAGTCCCATTGGTTTAGTACCTGAATCTACTGTGATCCACATATCTTTATCCACCAACGGATCCTCCATATTGAGTTTCCACAACTCAAAACTCTAACCATTAAATTTCTCAATCTCAATCTTTCCACTTCTCCCCATCATCTTTCACCACTAGAATCGATCTCGTAGATCTCCCACTGAAAAAGGTCTACCACAAGCCCGAGAGAAACCCCTCAGCAACAAAGGCATCCCCTTGAATCCAAAAATAGCTTTGATACCAAATGTGGTTTTAACCTCGTACAGAAATTACCTACGTACAAATTCTAAAACATAGAAAATAAACAATGCAAGAGCATAACACATAAAACACATATACAAAGATATTTTCCCCTGGATCCCAAAACCGGGACTACTAGCTTGATTTTTCATTATGTTCCTTTCAATGCTACAATACATATTCATACATTCCAAAGCATCCAATACCATGGACCATAAACCATCACGTCCAAAACCATGGACCAAAAACCATCGCGTCCAAAACCATGTGCAAAAAATCATGCACAAAACCATAGGTAGGTCTGCCCAACCTAATATAGGGTCTGACCCCCATAGGGTTGGATTACCTACACCCCTAAAACCCCCTGTGACTCCCCCCACTACGCAATTGATGCAATGAAGGGGGGGCTCCACCCCCCTTCTAACCCGCCAGTTAACTACGAGGGCTAGTCGTGGAAAGAATATAACACAACCCAGGACTATTCACATGTTTGAATTTATACTTTAATCGAGTCATGTTGGAGCACAAGACCCTGGATTCAGATCACAAAATTCCAGGTTTCGAAGTGATGTGACATGATAAGTCAAACAACAAAATGCTTTGATAGATAAGGCTCATTTATGGCTCAACTTTGTTGGTAGTATGGTGTTGGCATTGATGTCAACCATGGAGCTAGTTGTGTTGGTATTAATGTCAATATGTTGGATGAGCTTGTGGGTGATGATATGATCTATGAAACTATGTTTCAGGTCTTACAAATGTTGCAAAGGTGCCTGAGGAAGTGGTGATGCAAGTGGAATTAGATCTGGGTAGAGAAGACTTAAATTTTCCAAGTTTTACATGACTATCATAGTCTTTCCACAGTTACCCAGTGGCAGTATGAAAACGTTATAGCTTTTCCTTCTTGTGCTCATGGCAATCACCTCTAGCTTGTTGTGTTGTGCATGTGTCACTTCCTATAGATGAATAAATAAACTTGAGCTTAACCTAGTGAAATTCCCATGGTAATGGATGCGATCAGAGTGCATTGACTTGGTATTCAAAGTTCACTTTGATTTGGCCATAATCTATTGTCTTGATCAAGTATGAACAAAATGATTAGTTGGTAATGATGGATTCGGTCATCAACAAAGAAGTGGTTCATCATTATTATTTTGATTGATCTCATTCTCCATGTGATATTTGATTTAGTCACCAAAACGTAATGAAATGTGTTTAATGTGTGGATTTGATGGGGTATGATTTGATTATTGATAATTGGTTTATATTTTTAATGCTTCCTCCCACATTTACCCTCTTTTACAAGTTCCCAAGGGTAAACATGAGATGAGTGCTATTATGACATGACTCGACCTCCAAGTTCCAGTGATGGAAGTGGGGACTAAAAACTAAAAACTTCCTTACATCCCTCAAGGACTACAAACCACTCATGAGTTGGGTAACTACTCTAGGTGATCAATCCCTTTGTTGGAACCCTTTTTCACTGACCTAAATCCATAAACACACCCATAACACCTCAAGCATGTTGTTATGAGGCTATAACCGCACTCATAAGCTTGATTCCATGCAGTTGTGACCCAAAAACTCCAGTTTTCTCCTAGTGGTTTTGAGATCTGAGCCACTTTTCTAGGATAGCCTCCAGACCACTACCTACAACTACCTGTAACTTTACATAAACATAAACAAGATGATAACAATGCTAACCATTCATAACTTGACCTAGCCATGCTTAATCCAGGGTAGACATTTCGTCAAACATATGATAAACATATAAGTTACAGGTCATCAATGCATATATGGTCATAAAATTCTGAACTTCATTTGAGAATCACTAGGAAGGTCTAATTCCTTATCAAGATAGTTGCAATAATACTTGTTATCCCATGAATTCTTCAACCATCCAATAAACTATCGAATCATGAACAAAAGTCATAGCTAGAGAACATCATATGACCATGCTTATAATTGGCATGTAACCAGAATAGCAACCATGACATATCAGCCATAAAATCCACATAATATCAAGTACATGTGCTCATTCGTTATATTAGAATAATAATTCACATTATATTATGCAAAATACAACCAAATTAGGGACTTCCACAAATGACCTAATCATAGATTGGGCTGAACCAAATATTTCTTCTAGCCAATCACCCTAGTGCCATATTCCAATCATGAATGTGGGATCACATGGGATAAACCAAGACAAAATCAAATAGGGAATCCAAAGGTTAAACCACCTCCACCCTCAAGCTATTGTGATCTCACCTAAACTAGTCTCGATATCACAAAACCAAACCAACATTGGATGCCTTAAAATTCCTTCACCATATCTTGAGGAATTTTCCTCTCTCCACCCACTTGTCAAGGGCTTCCCTAGAAAACCATCTCCACCCCAAACCCTTGGGATTTTCCTAAGACCACCTCATCCAGTTCCAAAACCTTCTAGAAATCCAAGGCTCAACTAAGAATGAGCCCCATCACACCATGGTTATCGAGGAAATGGAAACGAAAGGCCAAAACTTCTATCAAACCAGGCAAAAACCATGCCAATGACAACGAATGAACCAAATAGAAAAATGCATGTACCATTCATTCACATATAAACAAGGAAATCACATGTAACCTGTTACCTGCAAAATCTTCCTGCTAATTTTTTTTTATCGAACCTTCTCCTTATGCTCCCTTTCTTTCCTTTACTTCCCTTTGCCTTCCATTTGTTTTCCTTTGCTTGATTGTCCAAGTGCTTTTATTATCTCATGTTTCCTATCTCAATCAAAAGAGGAGAAAAAGTTGTCAATTGATTCTCAGGTTCCTTTTTATTATTGATGTCTCCTTTTTCTTCATCTTCCTTCATTTTTCCTCTAATTTCCATTGCATGCATGTTTGTGTATCTTCATCTCCCTTTTCTCATATTTTCCTTATTTCTCATAATTAAATGCCAATTATTGCCTCTTTTCCTTTGTCAATGCCTTTGTGAATTTCCATAGCCATCATCATACCACAAGTAATGCCCACTATAATGTTTTCCCGACATTCAGCTTGGAATATGTGTCCCATGACCTTGGTTGATTTTTTCCTTTTAATATTCTTTGTTACATGAAACTTTAACCTGGGGCTATTAAAAACCCCTCCCCCTTGGTGGAACGTCTTCCTCGATGTTCAACGATGCTTATGAATAAAAAAACATATTGACCATAGAGCTTTATAACAAAGCTCGTTGTTGTATTTACAACATACCAAACTACCAAAAACATGAACACCATTCTAATTATCAAGCTTTGTAAACCCATCTCAATGAAATATTTACAATGACAACACATATATACTTTTGCACATTCGCTTCAACCAATAAATAATCATACTGCTTATGGAGATTTATAAACACAACTTGATATAATATTTACCATGATATACACATATATACATATGCACATTTTCTCTAACCATCAAATAAAAGGATACGATGCTTGCATCTGCATCAAGGGAGTCGAAAGACTCACACCTCCACCCTCAAAGTAGTACCAAGATTCACCTCCTTCCCAGGAAGTCTAGAATCCACTACCCAAAATGAAATTTTGCCTTCAATGTCCAATGCTGCAATCTTTGTGGTACTTGTTCTCTTAGTGAACACTTACCATCTCATTGTTCCAACGAACATTCCCAGTATGTTTCTAATTCCATCTAACAATGATAATAACCAAACAAAATTTATACCCCAAATTTTCCTTCTCTTCTATGTAGTCCATTGGGCAATCTAGACATCCCCTTTCGTGTAGTCACATACCTTCCAAGTTCCACTAGCATCCCCTTCTCAGGCGATCCATCCCTTGGCAAAGTTTCCTCACATCATAAGCTAAAAAACCAAGACATATCCCTACCTCAAAACCATCATATCAGTCATAACATGCTCATGGAAATTAATGGACGTTATTGGGTACTAGTGTCCCATAATGGCCCTACTCCTGAATTCCTTTACTAACATATTGTTGCATGTTCCAGTTCCTTTTAATATTATTTCTACATTCTGGCAACCAGTTTCAACCACCCAATCGGGCATTTCCATGCTTTCCTATACGAAGCACATAATTTCCATTAGACTCAAAAGGAATTGAAATAAATTCAAATTATACTTCATTGATGGCTTGTTAATAATGTACACTTGCAATTTTTTTTTACTTCCTGTCACATCAAGTCAAATTATCTCTTTGATCAAATCATCATGTATAAACATATTACATCTAGTTAGCTCAAAATCAACCATCATAAATCAAAATCATAGACTATGTGCATAATTAAAAACTGAAATAAAATATTGATACTTATCTTTCAAATAGTTCTTTTCTTATGCCTTTGTTCTTTGTCCTTTTCATATACACAATGAATGCGTTTCGAAACCTAGCAATGACCAAAGCCTTCTCTTCTCTTTGATCACGTACACATACTGGATCAATTTCCAAACCTAGAAAGAACCTAGTTCCTTCACTTCTCTTCTTGTCCAAAGCAATAAGGGAATTCAGAGACTATACTACATCCTCCCTCAATATCAACAACAAGCGAATCAAAAGACTATACCACCTCTATCCTCAATATCAACAACAAGGGAATCCAAAGACTATACCACCTCTACCCTCAATATCAGCAAAAAGGGCATCTAGAGACTAAACTTCCTCTACCTTAAATATCAACAACAAGGGCATCTAGAGACCAAACCACCTCTACCATCAATATAAAAAACAAGGGCATCTAGAGACTAAACTGCCTCTACCCTCAATATCAACAACTCAATATTAGTCTCATCCCAAGCTATCCAAGGTTCCAGAGAGAGACCATTTTAAACCATAGCCTCTAGGAATCCTCAAAACCAATCCCTTCATAACATGTACACATACACACAGTGTACAACACAACGCATACACCTACACTTGGTTTACACACCACACATACTCCTACACTGAGTGTACGATGCAACATGTACACATACACACAATGTACAACACAACACATACACCTACACCTAGTGTACACACCACACATACACCTACACCTACTGTACAACACAACACATACAACATGTACACACATAACATTTACGTAACAAAATAATGAATATCCAAGGACCACACTATCTCTACCAGGCATTCTTGCCACTAGTGTCTTTCCCATACCTTACTGTGTGCATCCGTAACCCAGGTCCTAGGTTTGTGGGTTTTTCCACTATCCATGTCTTTCCCAGCATGTTGCATATTGCACTAATTTCATTTCGTTAATATCCTTCAACATTTCCTACCATGACATAATCATAGCCATAGTATAAGAACATATTATCGAAAACATATCCACATGATACTAACCTCATAGATGTTTTAGGGTTACTCTCCCCACTTGATTCCTCATGAAGTAGGAATCTTTCCATGTCATTCACCTACATAAAACAATCATTCTTCCACAAGAATGATCCTTGATGATCCTATCAGACAATGGAATACATACATACATACATACATACATACATACATACATACATACATACATACATACATACATACATACATACATACATACTATACATACAACAACATACATACAAACATACATATCAACATAAATCATACATACATAACATACATACATAATAATACATACATTACATATACATATAAAATTATATAATATATATAGTATACATACATGTATACATCGGCATAATCATGATCACAACGCAATCACCAATGTTCATTAGGTCAAGGTCAAGAAGAACTTCCTTTATCCATGCACAACATGCACAACATTAAGAACAACGGTTCCCAACATAGCCAAGGCATATGATGCCTAAAATCCATTTGCTATACCTTTCCTGATTACCTTTCTCATTATTGTCTCGCCATTGTTAATTTACCCTAATGGACCCAACCAACCCAACTGGTCATCATATTCTTTCCTCCAGTTTCCCTTTACTCATCCACCAGGCCTCATCTGGGCCTTACATTATCAATGCATATAAAAAAAAAAGTTAAGTATGTAGAAAATTTGTGATAGGTTAACCCGATAATGCAATATAAATCAAAGCAGAATACTATAACCTACTTCTACTATCAATTTGCGAAAGCTTAAAGATTGAGCTGAATAATATAACCAAAAGAAGAAGAATCAATGGCACAATTCACATGAAAATACTTTTGGGAAAGTCTCAGATAAACACCCCACACTATTGTATTATCATACATGGTGGAAATACATAGGAATTATACAAAGCCTTAGATCTCATAGCTAGCCAGCTCTCAGTACAATCCTAATAGATGCTCATAGGAAATCTTGGCTTCTCTCTAGCCTTCCTCTCTACCCTTCAAGTTCCTATTTCCTTGCGATGTTCCTTGTGGATGATTAGCCTATTACCAAGTGGAAAAACAAGCCTTCAAAACTGCGCAATCCTCAAGGATGAATCCTTGACTGCATGCATGAGTTTTCTCCATGAGAAAACACATGCAACTGATAGTACACTATCCTTGAACATTAATCTCAACTGGGTCTTTCTCAGAATAGACATGCATGAGTTTCTGATGATGGAATCCTCAATTAACTGGAGTAGCACTAGTGGAGTGCATTAATGCATCAACTGACTGTTAACTCACTATTAGTTCCTCAAATAGTTTGGAACTAATTTAACTAGAATTAACTTAGTAAACTGAGTTAACTAATTACAACTAAAAAATAACTCAATCTTATCTCCTTAATTTAAGGGATAACTCTTGCATGACTTTAGAAAGACTTATAACTTGAATTTCTCCAACTAATTAATTTAAAATAAATTAATTAATTATTTCCAAGTAGCTATTAAGACTAAATTTGATTTTAATTCACAATTTCATTCAAGGAAAAATTAAATTGGGATACTCTTGTTTCCATATTTCAACACTCCTTCTCAATAAGAAAGTGATTATTTGCCACCCTGATCCTGTGTCTATGGAACTTGAATTTACACTTTGATAATGCCTTTGTCAAAATGTCAGCATCTTGCTCCTCTGTCGAAATATACTGCAACAACATGATCCTTCTTGTTACACAGTCTCTAAGATGATGATACCAGATGTTGATGTGCTTGGCACTATCATGAGATATTGGATTCTCAAAGAGTTTGATACAACTCTGATTATCACAATAGATCACAGTTGGATCCATCCTTTGATCAAACAAAGCAACTAGGATTTTCTGCATCCAGATGGCCTCACATGTTGCCTAACATGTAGCCATGTATTCTTCCTCTACTCAGTTGAGTGCACTGACCTATGTTTCTTGATCTACCAAGAAATTGCCACTGACCCATGGTTGAAAATCCCTCCTGATGTGCTCTTCTAATCTGATGGACTCCCTTCCCAATCTGCATCAATGAAGCCCTATAGCTTCACTCCCTCTATTCATCTATACCATAATCCATACTGAGATGTACCTTTGAGGTATCTCAATACATGATTTTCCACCTTTCAAAACATCTTGGTAGGCTGAACCATCACTTGACTCAGCTGGTTCACTGCATTGCACAAATTTGGTCATGTGTTCATTAAGTACATCAGTGAACCCACAAGTTGCCTATACACAGTAGCCTCTAACACTTCTCTCGATGTAGAAACCTCCTTCCTCTAGTTATCTTCCAGAGGAGTCTACATGGTCTTGCACTTCTCCATATGGAATCTCCTAAGTATCTCGTTGGCATACTTGCCCTAAGACACAAACAACTCCCCATCGTTCTACCACACATCCATCCCAAGGAAGTAATGCATGAGACCCATTTCTTTCATCTCGAATTCTCTTGCAAGGTCCTCCTTTCAAGACACGATCAACTGATCATCACCAGTCAATATGAAATCATCAACATAAAGTATGATTATCAACAACTTACCTTTCACCACAATGTGGTACAGGTTCACATCTACTTCACTCTTTGTGAAGCCCAACCTGGTGAAGTAGTTGTCTATCTTGGTGTACCAAGCACGAGGTGCTTGCTTCATCCCGTACAACACTCTCTTGATTTAGCACACATGTGACTCACGATCGAAGGTCTCAAAACCTTTTGGCTACTCTATGTACACCTATTCCTCAATCTGGCCATTGAGGAATGTAGTCTTCACATCCATCTGATGGATCTTCCAACCCATCTGTACTGATAGTTCTAACATAGATCTAATAGATGAGTACCTTGTGACAGGAGAAAAAGCCTCATCATAGTCAATCCCCTTGAACTGTGAAAATCCACGGGCAACAAATCTACCTTATGCTTCTCCACACTACCATCAGTAGCTTGCTTTACCTTGTAAAGCCAACGAGAACTCACAATTGACTTGTTCTTTAGTCTCAGAACCATGTCCCAAACACTATTACGAACTATGGAGCCATACTCCTCCACCATAGCATCAACCCAAATTGGCTGTTGCATTACTTTCTCAAAGGAAGATGGCTCGGTATCAACACATTCCCCAGCAAGGGCCATGTATCCAGTGTACCTCTTAGGTGACCTCCTCTGTCTGCGCTGAGAAGGTGGTGCTTCCACATTCTCTCTTGCATCCTCCAACAATTTGCCAACTTCTCTTGTCTGCTTCCTTCCATTTTTGGAAGACTCTGCTTGAGTGGATGTATCCACTCTTAGAACCTCTGCATGCAGCTTCTACACATTAGTCTAAGGCTCCTCCTCCTTAGGAACCAACAGTTCCTCCACAAGCTATAGTTGGAGCTCCCTATCAAGGGAAACTCGCTTGGCCCCCTACTCATCAAACTTGAGATCTCTGCGAACCACTATCATCTGATTGGTAGGCATGTACACCCGATAGTTGTGAGTTGTATCAATGTACCCCACAAATATACCCAACCCTTCTGTCGGTTCAAGCTTCTTCCATAAATCCTATCTCACATGGCAATATACTAATGAGCCAAAGATCTTGAAGTGACCCACATCTGGTCTCTTCCCAAGTATGCGATGTGGGCTTCTATTCTGCAAATAGACTATTGTGTTGCATGCCTCAACCCACAAGTGAAGTGGTAGGCCTTTGTCATGCAACATTGCCTGTGCTACCCCTACAATAGTTATGTTCTTCCTCTCGGCCACCCCATTCTACCATGGGTTATGAGGTGTCGTCAAATCTTGCTTGATTCCTTCCACTGCACAAAATTCCTTAAACTCTTGAGAGATATATTCTCCACTTTTGTCACTTCTTAAGGCCTTGATCTTCTTCCCTGACACTTTTTTGACCAAAGCTTTGAACTCACAAAACTTTGTGAAAGTTTGGTCCTTCTTCCACTTAAAATAAAGCCAACATTTACGAGAATAGTCATCAATGAAAATCACATAATACCTTTTCTTCGCTATGGATGTTGTCGAGAATGGTCCACACAAATCAGTATGAATTTGCTCTAAGATAGCCTCTGCTCGACTGTCTCGATCATGAAAGGAAGACTTGGTGTACTTTCCAAAGGTACAACCTTTTCATGTGTCAACTTGCTCAAGTTTACCTTTGGGAAGTCTTGTAGATATCTGTTGCATTATCTTCAAAGCCCCATGATGCAAATGGCTCAACCGCTTGTGCCACAACTCGCCAATGTCTTGGATTTGCACCAATTCTTCTTTCTTACTTAATGTTGCACAATCATCTACCTCTAGTTTATAGAGATTCTTCACCCGAATCCCTATCCTCTTGGTTTGACCCATGGCTATGTGTCTTAGGAACACATTTCCTTTACTGAAGACAACATCATAGCCTTTGTCCTCCAACATTGCGACTGATACCAAGTTCTTCTTCAATCCAAGCACATACATCACATCTGTCAAGGTGAGAGGAGCTCCATGCTCCCTCTGAAAAGAAACCGTACCCACTCCTGAAACACTATACCTTCCATCATCACCCATCTCTATGCACATCTTGAGGTCTTTCTCCTCCAAGGCACTGAATAAATTTTTATCACTGATCATGTGGAATGAGGCTCCACTGTCAAGATACTAGACTCAACCCATCATCGATGACACCACGCATGTGATGAGGGTAAAGTCCATTTCGAACTAAGAGGCTAATGCCTCACCTTCCGATCTTTTCGAGGATCCCTTCTTAGACTTGTTAAATGGGCAATTAGTCACATAATTTCCCATCTTGTGACAATTAAAGCATCTTACTTTAGACATGTCACCCTTCTTCCCTCCATGAGAAGAATTTGATTTGAAATGGGAAGCCTCCCCCTTCCCTTTCTTTGCCTTACTTGCTAAGGCCATATTTTCTTCATCATCATTCTTCGATGAAGAATCATCTCGTGTGCTCCTCCTGATATCCTCCTACATAAGATCCAACCATAGTCGTTCCCAATCCAATAGTTTCTCCCTTCCATTCATAGACTCCTGGTAGATATTCCAACTCTTTGGGAGGCCAAGGAGAGTGAGGTTGACCATATTATCATCGGAAGTATTATTCCTGAACTGCCAAACTCATCTTTGTAGGTGGTGAGCTTGTTCAGATATGTGGAAATAGTATCGTCGTTCTCCATCTTGATTCTTTGAAGCTTATCCTTGAGCACCAATTTCCTCTTGTAGCTACTGTTCTGGCAGAGGTCTTGCAATGTCTTCCACATTGGAAATGGAGTATCCTTCCCATGGAGACACAAGACAATATGGTCTCAAAATCCCTCAAGGATGATCCATCTCACCTTCGCCACAAACTTCTTCCACTCAACCAACTCTTGTGCATTAGTTGAAGCTGGCTTTGGGATTTCTTGATCAATTAATTCCTTCAAGCCATTGGCTTCTAATACATCATCAATTTTATCTTTCCATGCTATGTAGTTCGAGCTACCTTCCAAGGTAGACTTGAGTCTCAAGCCATAGATTGCCATTGGCCACCCTTGAAGTATGATATGAATGTGATTTGCACCTGCAACCCCAAACTTCAAACTTCGAATTCTCTTCTCAGTATACTATTCATAGCTCTGATACCATGTAGAAAATCTGTGATAGGTTAACCTGATAATGCAATATAAATCAAAGAAGAATACTATAATCTACTTCTACTATAAACTTGCGAAAGATTAAAGATTGAGCTAAACAATATAACCAGAAGAAGAAGAATCAATGGCACAATACACATGAAAATACTTTGGGGAAAGTCTCAGATAAAAACCCCACACTATTGTATTATCATACATGGTGGAAATACATAGGAATTATACAAATCCTTAGCTCTCACATCTAGCTAACTCTCAGTAAAATCCTCACAGATGCTCACTGGAAATCTTGGCTTCTCTCCAACCTTCCTCTTTGCCCTCCAAGATCCTATTTCCTTGCGATGTTCCTTGTGGATGATTAGCCTATTACCAAGTGGAAAAACAAGCCTTCAAAAATGCGCAATCCTCAAGAATGAATCGTTGACTTCATGCATGAGTTTTCTCCATGAGAAAACACATGCAACTGATACTACATTGTCCTTGAACGTTAATCTCAACTGGGTCTTTCTCAAAATAGACAAGCATGAGTTTCTGATGAGGGAATCTTTAGTTAACTAGAGTAGCACTAGTTGAGTGCATTAATGCATCAACTGATTGTTAACTCACTATTAGTTCGTCAAACAGTTTGGAACTAATTTAGCTGGACTTAACTCAATAAACTGAGTTAACTAATTACAACTCAAATATAGCTCTATCTTATCTCCTTAATTTAAGGGATAAATCTTGCATGACTTAAAAAAAACTTATAACTTGAATTTCTCCAACTAATTAATTTAAAATAAATTAATTAATTATTTCCAAATAGCTGTTAAGACTAAATTCGATTTTAATTCACAATTTAATTCAAGGAAAAATTAAATTGGAATATTCTTGTTGCCATATTTCAACAAAGTACCATGCATGACTAACCAATCCACATGCATATGACCAGACTAATCAACTAGCATCTATCATGCGTGTAACCACAACAACAATAGGGTGATAGGCATTCATATAACTGTAATGCATATAATAACCATTAACCATCATGTCTACATTACAAACATACAAACTTATATGGCGATCTTCTTTTACCCCAAGGTCCATTGTTGCAACCTTGATATGATACCACCCTGTAACGCCACCTCCCACATTTACCCGCATTTACAATCTCCCCAGGGTAAACATGAGATGAGTGCTACTATGACATGACCTAAACTCCAAGTTCCAATGATGGATGTTGGGCCTACAAATTGAAAACATCTTGTTGATGGTGTTGGATATCACCAACATATAGGGGGTTTCCCCAATGTAAAGTCCTAATTATACCTCACACTGTTTGGAGTATGATCCCCATCCAGAGTATCAACTCGACCACCATAACTATAAGGTTCACCTTGGTTTCAATGAATAACATAAGAGATTATATACATAACCCTTGAACAAGGAAGTAAGTTGAAATTGTGAAACACCAATTGTAATGTATAAAAGGATGCTTTCACGAACGGGGGGGGGGGGGAGATGAAAGTGAGCCTCTAGAAGGAAGTAATAGTACTAACCTATGAGAGACACATGAACAAAGAAATATTGTTAGTTATCTAGCGAAATAGTTCACTTAGACACAACAATCATTAAACCACATAAAAAATTCCTTCAACAAGATGAGTACAAAGGCCACCAAAATAGTTCGATTTCCTTAGTACATGTGAATGAAACATATATAGAAAACATCTAAAGAATATCCCTAAGACATTCATAATACATGCATGAAATTGTTTTAGCTCATTGAGATTCAATTAGGTTAAAGATCCAAGTACACAATTTCAATGATGAGACACTAGTTCCATTAGTCGAACATTAAGTCACTTTTTTCTTCTCCAAAGAATAGTTTTCTCTCCAATGCCAAGTAGAGAAGTGAAAACTAGCTCTCCAAAGCTTATGCCTCCAAAATCCCTTTGCTTGAGTTATGAGGTTACTTTTATAAAAAGAGGAATGGAATTTCATATCCCCTTAACTCTTGGTTTACCCTCATGAATCTTGGACTTTTGATATGTCTTTTGGACTTCTCTATGTGACTTTTGGACTTATTCATGTGACTTTTTTCCATTTATGACAATGTGACTCTTCATATTCTACATATGACTCTTGGACTTCCACACATTACATTTTGTCTTTTTCTTGAGAATACATCATTACATTCCACATGATGATGTGGCATGACACATGGACACACATGACTATTATGATGACACTTGTATAAGTTACAACTTAATAATGATGAAATGGGCTTCATGATGAGCTAGCAATTCCAAGTTGTCTTCCTTGTTTCTTTATCTTGGATTCTTGACGATAGATAAGATATATGCTTCATTTTCATGAAGGATCCACTTTTTTATTCATATTCACCCTCCAAAGTGTCTTTGATAAATATCGAAATCCTTTGAGTCATTATACAATGTATTATTTCTATCTTGGTCCATGATCTACTTCATGTCTCCATGATGTATTTCGTTTGTTCTTCTTCTCTACGAGAGTTCTTTTATGCTTTCTTCTTTCCATCTACTTCGAGTATCAAATTTTCATGCTAGGGAGGTACTTTTGGGGCAAAGTGATTTCCTATCATTTAATTGTCAGCCCGGGGGTTTTGCAAAACTTGCGAAGAGTGCATGCACTATATATGCTAGAAATTAACTTCCAATTTAGATCATTCTAAATACTAAACCAAATAACGATAAACCAATTCATCTAATCTATGAAACCAAATAATAAAAATGAAATTCAACTAACCTATGAAATAAAAAACAACTAATGTATACTTAGTTACTCCAACATCCAATTATGAAGTGTTGCCTTATTGAGATGAGGTGTAAGAAACTATTTATACATTAACTTTTAATGTCCTAGAAAAGCAAGTAAAGTGTGCAGAAAATAAATAAGTAATTGCATGTATCAAATATTCAACCATTCAATTTTGAAATATGATTAAATCAATTTCTGGAAATGATCTTTAGGAATATCGGTTAATGCAATTAAATGAGGATTTTAAAAGGAAATAAAAACAATCACTCTTAACCTCTCACACAGGAAAATATATGAAATAAATAAATCTTAATCTATGAAAGAAAATAAAAATAATCAATCTTAGCTTCTCACACGGGAAAAGATATGAAAGAAATGAATCTTAATCTATGAAAGCAATAAATCTTAATCTATATAATAAAAAAACAATAAATCTCACACATTATAGATGGCCAATCCAAAAGAATGAGGATGGCAAGTGAAGAAGCTCCATATCCAAGCAAAACAAAATCAAAGTGAACATCGCTCATGAGCATGGTGCCAAATCCAAATTCTATATTCAAAACATGAGCATTTCCCCAACTTTAAATATGCCTTTCAAAGGAAAAGGCTCTCCTATTTATATAAAAACATAAGAAGCTACCCTATTTAATGAGGATCCACTAAAATTTCATATAGTTACAACCAAATAGCTCATAATGAGACACATATCCCCTAGGTGTCTCATAGAGTTCTAATCCAAATAGGAAATGATGAGACACCTCATAGAGTTACAATCCAAATAGGACACATATCCTTCTTTGACTCCTTTTGAAGAGAATTCGAATTTGAGCATTGGAGGCCACATAAGGGTGTCTTGGAAGCTTCCAAATGACCTAAACATGTCATGAAACTCAAACCACGTATATAGATGCATTGACCATGTTAATTTCATAGCTTTAATCATAAATTCACTTTAAACACATAAAATAAATAACTTTGGTAAATAAGGATCCTAACCCATATATTTATGAAAATGGTGCTAATGAAAGGTTATATGGTTATGGAGATGTGACATGTGAGTGAAATGGTGGCAATAAAGGTGAAAGTGGATGTCATGTTGAAGACATTTTGGAGGTCAAACATACCCCCAACTAGAGAAATTGCATGTCCTCATGCAAATATTGCATTAATTCCTTTGATTTGCTTGCAACATCTTTGCTTTTGAATGAGCTTGGTTTATATCATATGTCCTTAAACTTTGCTTTTGACAATTTTATTTATTTTTGCAAAGTATTCCTTGTCAAGCATTGAATTGCAACATGTTTAGTTGGTTCTTGTGTTTCAACCAAATTCTAATTGTTATTGGTTCTTGTGTTTCAATACCTTGTTTCCTTTTGTTGCAACAAGATTCATTGAACATACTTAAGAATGCATCTTTAAAATCAGCCATATAGAGTGCTCTTAATTTAGACGTTATTTGCAAATCATATAAATTTTTGAACCATAATGCAACCATAATTGATTAGGACAAGTATGTTAGGATGAATGAAAATATGTGATGGTGTAAGATATATGAATATGAAATGATGTCCCTTTCCCCCAACTAAAGATATGACAATGTGAAAGAGGAAGTGAGGAATTTCCTAAAGTTACAATTTTAGTATTTTAAGGAATTGCATGACTAAAAATTAGAAAACCACATACCTTCACTTACCTTTTATGTGCATGAGTTATGAAAATTGAAGAGTGCGGTTGCTTCTGGATCATAGAATGAAATGTAGAACTCATCTACTTCTTGGTTGCATAAATGGTGGATGAGGTTGTGAAGTGGATTCTTTATTTCTACTGCTAAATCTATTATATCTACTACAAAATTCTAAAATGATATAGTCTTCAATCGCTATGAAACCGATGGTACAACTCTAGTCATGAAAATAAATGTGTCAGTGGCGAGCATGAAGAGAGGTCATTGGACTACCAACCATTAATGACTGTCGTTAACCAATGCAAGACAAACTTGCCATTAATGTCAACGAGTGCCAAGGTATCTAAGTACATCTTGCGAAGGGTGAATAAATGAGCCGATGTCGAGTCACTTGCAAGATCCAATGATCAAGGGACATTGATGTATTCCCATGATTGTTGGCAAGAGAGCATGTCATTAAGGCATACAAGCCTCAAGGTACTAATGAGGGCTCTAGCCTTGGACCTAGATAATGTGTTGATGTCGATAGGCCAAGGCTTGTTAGAAGGAAGGCCTTAAGGAATCCTCCATCATCTAACACGAACATTAAACAATGATTTGGAAGGACTATGAATGGAAAATTTTGCAGTGGATCATTTAACAGAAAGGAAAATGACAAGTGAATGGAAAGTAAAAGGAAAAATCAGCATGTAAGTGAGCTGAATTTCTTTATGAAAATGGGTTATGAGTTAGTGAAAACAAGGCGAGAAAATATGAGATGAGAATTTTATTGATTGATTAAGTGAAATGCAATGCGACTACAAAGGAAATGAGATGAAGGTTTTATTGACTAAAGGAGTATGGATGCAATGGGAATATTGAAATCTGAAAGGCTTGCAACTTCTGGATATGATATGCATTAGCATGTGCTCATGCATTGATGTTTCATCTCTATTGCTGCTCTGATAATTTTATTGTGAAATAAATGTGGTCTTTGAGAGACACTATTTGCTTATGGTCATCTGTTTTTTCCCCTGGAACTTGCAAAAAACTAGTACTTCTTCTCTAATGGATTGTAATGTTATCAAAATAGAGAGGTGATCAATTTCTTTGTTAATGACATTTACATAAAAAATAAGAATTGGTACTATTAAACAAGTTCATGAAAGAAAACCAAAATTATTTTCCAGCTACAGAATTGTCGATTAGTTGCAGAATCGCCATTTAGCTACCGAATGAATTGTCGATTAGTTGCAGAATTGTCGATTAGTTGCAGAATTGTTGTTTAGCTGCAGAATGGAATTAGTTGCAGAATGTGCACAGTTTCTGTAGCTAAAATTCTGAACAAACAACCCAAGTCAGTAAATAACCACAAATGAATTCAAAGAGCAAGAAACAATGTTGTGGTTTACTGGAGCCAAAATCTAGTGATAATTGTAATGCCTCTTATTAGATTTTTTTTTTTTTTTTTAACAATATCCACAACTCTATTTTAAAAAAAAAAAAACCTATTACAACATACCATAACATGAACATAATCTTAACCCTTATCGCAGCTTGAAAAAAATCCAATAATTATCAAGGCTTACTTAAGCTCTGGGAGCAACATCCTAAATCTTGCTCTGCAAATACCCACCATATTCATTGCATAATCTATCTGGTCTGCACTAGGGGGATGCCTGCTCTTAATGTAGTTGTAAAGCCATGATATGGAAGATAAGGCTACCAGTCCAAAGCCTCCTGCAGAAAATAACCCTGCAAATGCTACAAACATCACAGTTTCTACTGGTATCAATATGGGACTGAAGAAAATGAGAACAGGAGTGAGAACCACCATCCCTACAACCGTTCTAGTTAATGTGAGACCAGTCAAAAGAAGAAAAACTACATAAAAAACGAATAGGGTGGTGAAACCCAAGATCTGAGTTGAATTGGGCATATGATCATGAATTTTCTGCATCATTCCCTGATACTGATCATCCACCTCAAATGCTTAAAAGCACTGAAAACCCATGAATTTGGCAAGTTGGCCTTTGTAGTGCTAAAATTAAGTTCATACAGCGAATAGTTTACAAGTTTGAGGGTGACTTAGATATGATGGGGAATGGGGGTATGATCAACTCTTGGTTGACTAGCAATGACTGTGTGACAAAGAGAACCGACTTGACAATGACCTGATGGCTATGAAGAGAGATGAGGAATTGCATGTTTTGAACATTCGTGCCGTGTTCAAACAGTTCACTGTGAATTGATTCATTCAAAACTATTTTTTCTGAATCCATGGATTTAATGACAAACAATCATAATTGTGTTTCCTCAAACCAGCATATCATCCCAAGAATTAGATTTGTTGGCCGCACTGTTGTCTCTGTGCATTAATTTTCAAATCTGCTTTTTTTCTCATGTAGTCAGTGACACAATGTCTCGGAGAATCCCAAATTTCTCTCAATCTGTTGCGAAATTGAGGAAACCATTTCTGGTTTATCTAACTCGCCTTATTCCTGAAAAAACCCATGGCTTGGTTTTCCTAAATTCATTTTCATTTGGCCGGAATTTACGTTTAAAATTTGTCATATGTTTAGTTCTATGTTTTCTAGCCATGGCGATCAACAATAAAATTCATTTATGGCAATTAAAAATGAAATAGTGGTAAATATTGATTGCAAGTTTTCTACCCAAAAATCTAAATAAAATCTCCATGTGCTATTAAACCCATAACCACTGCCAACAAAATATACTTTTAAACAACTTATCCATACTCGGAAAATCATCAAATATGCATTGAGATTGATATTTAATTTGAACTCAACTCTTGCCCAGGTCTACAAATTCAAACATTGTCTGTCAGCGCACAAGTTTTCATTCTTCCAACCCCTTCATAACTCCTTCGTTGTGGATTACTCATTTGCTGCCTATTGAAGCTCTGCATGCCCACGATTCTCTACATGGTTAATTTTTCTTTGAACGTGAGTCAAACTTGCATCCTGCAAACAACAATTACATTCTTGGTTGCAGGTTCAATTGAATCTCAAGCCACTTGAATTCGATCAGCCTTTGTTTTAATTTATATTTCGTTCATGGTTTTTGTTGTTTTCCACAGACTTGGGAATTCGACGGAATACAATGCAGCGAGTAAAAAAAAATTATTCACTTTAAGGCTATGCAAGCTTGCAACTTGGAGTCACCAAAAAAAATGACATCATTTTGACCTTCGTTTGCAAGTATTTAATGATCCGCGTTATGTCTATCTTGGAGTTTTTTTCATTAACGTGTATGCAAATGGTTTATTTTTTTATTTTTTTATTTTTTTGTTAGACATTTTTTTTAAAATTGAAATATATATATATATATATATATATATATATATATATATATATATATATATAATATATATATATATATATATATATATATATATATATATATTAAATATATATATATATAATATCATTTAAACAAAACAATTTATTAATAAAGAAAATGCATTTGATTTTTTTTTTAAAGTTTATTTAAAAATCAAATTGAATCAAATCATGAAAATAGAAATTAGTTGCAGAATTTGCATTCTTGTAAATAAATAATTTTTATGATATACTAACAAAACAATTTCTTTTTTTGATCCTCGAGGTCACACAAAGTGCAGGAGGAGAGCATACTTGAGAGATTTATTTTGTTAGCAAAGTTAAGATTTATCAATCGATTCTTCTATGAATTTTGCAAAAAAAAGGCTTCATCTCATACCTTAATTTATTGTTTGCAATCTTCACTTGCGCTTTTTTTTTTTTCTCAACCATTTGTTTTATTTCAAATTTTCCTACAAAGGGTTAGTAGATGGGTGGTTTTTTTTTTTTTTACAAAAACGGGTAGTGGATATATTAGAAACTTGACCTTAATACCAAAGAGCGGGTTACAATAGGTGAGTCTAGATCTAGAAAATTCGAACAGCCTTGCAAGATCGTGACAATTATGTTTAGCTCACATCTCTTTTTAGTTGTTACTATGTGGTCAATTTTAGAGATTTTCCCAAGCTTTTGGATACAAACAAACTGATTTAAAAGTAGGAAATAAAACATGACAACATTCTAAATTAAGGAATTGGTTCCCATATTTCCTGTCTGCCTCTGAGCAAGGCACCAGCTGTAAGAAGGGTTGCTTTGTTAGCTTTAGTGTCCACCTCCTTATTATTGGCTCTCAACACGCAATAGAAATTCAAGTTCTAGAAAGAGTCTCCAAGGTTTGTAATTATGTGAATCAGCCTTGCTAGCCTTAAGTCCATTGGCTTAGAATGAGTCACCATAGTGTTAATGATAATCTGAGAGTCTCCAATAGCATTAGCCTCCCTGATGTTCAGAAATTTCAAAATCTTGAGTCCTTGAAAAAGAGCCAAAGCCTCAACTTGAATGCTAGAAGTGATGCCCAAACCCCAGGCAAAACTGTGGATCCTAAAACCAGTTGGATTCAATATGAATCCTCCAGCACCAGCTATTCCAGGATTGTCCTTTTCAGCCCCATAAAAAAAATAAAGTGTCTCTGATGGTTTGCAATCCATCCTTGGAAATCTTTTGTTGTAGCCCTTATTTGCCATACTTTTGGGAGGGAGATAATCTTTGCCATTTTTTGGAACTGAAGAATGACAGAAGAACCCCAATTTTGATCTTATTGGCTGAGACTTAAATCATCTTTATGGTCTCTCAGGCACTCTTTTAACTCGCATTTAATTTTAACTACCACTAGCTTGACACCCTATTTGTAGTTTCTGAAAATCATTTTGTTTCACTCAAGCCAAATCTAATAGCAGATATTTTTAGGGAGAATAAACCAAGTAGCTCTAATAATTTTGTTTTTTGGAGGAGGACCAGGGTACCTTTGCAGCCATTTGATAAAAAATTCAGAAATGAAGGGAGGCAATGCGAAGCTAGAACTCAAAGTTTCTAGCAGCTCGGTTTAGATCTGCAATGTAAAGGAACATTCAAGCATCATGCGAGAAACACTTTCCTAGTTTACCTTGCAATGTATGCACCTTGAAGGGTCGTGGAAGCCTCGCTTCTAAACATTATCATCTGTCAAGATTTTGGAATGGCATAACAGCCAGTTGAAGAAGTCGATTTTTGGCAGTGAGGGATGATGCCATATCCCTTTCCGTGGCTCTGGATTTGTGTCCATGTGGGGGTGCTCACACAGCTTGGTGTATCCCTGAGCAACGGAATAACCACCAGCCTGCACACCCCAACCTCTTGAATCCATACTTTGCATATGCATTGGAGCCAATCTGTGATTCCTGGAGAGCAGCACCTCTCATTCCATAAACAAATCTAGGGGCGTTTCAAGTTTCCAGCCAGTCCAACATGAATCCTTCCAGACTGAAATGTGCCATAGGGAATGCAATCCAACATCATTCATCCATCTGCGCAACGCTTGAAGAGAGTGACAGTCTCCCAATGGCTCATTATTCATAATTTTGTCTGTCCAAAAGTTAATCCTTTTTCCATTTCCGGGGACCTAGTAGGCATGAATATTTATAAGAGGATAGGGTTTGGTACAAAGCTTCAGGAAGGGCATATTCAAGAGTGACAAAGGATGATCTAGACAACGGGAGCACTTGCCATTAAAGTATTTTTTCCAAAGAGATAATTGTGCCCAGCCAGGGTTAGGAGCAATAATTCTTCAGATGAGCTTAGCTCCCATAGTGATATTTGGATATCCAAGCCTTTGAAGTTCAAGTCTCCTTCCAAGAACGGTTTGGAGATATATTCCCAGCTGACTAGCAGAATCTTTTTCTCATTTTGCTTGCCCCCCTTCCAAAAAAAAAAATCGAATGATCTCCTCCATTTTTCTGAGAATGCCAAAGGGAACGAGAAGAACAAAAAACTGAAATAAGGGAAGAGTTTTAAGGACTGATTTAATGAGGACATACTTACTAGCAATGTTGAGCCAAGAGAAGCCCTAGGTAAGCAACTTTTTCTTGAATTTGTCCAAATGAGGGAGCCAATCTCTACTAAAGGCTCTTTTAAGAAATAGAGGAAGGCCTAAGTACTTAAAGGAAGTCTAGTTTGAGGAGGCTACGAAGCTGAAGGTTCTACAAATGGAATTGAGAAATCTGGAAGTGGTGTTCCAACAATAGATATGGCATTTGCCATTGTTTAGACTGCTTCTTGAAACCATACAAAACTCATCCAAAACTCCTTTAAATCTGGAGGCTATAAGCATAGAGGTAGCTCCCAATAACAAGGTGTCATCCGCAAAGAGGGCATGATTTATGTTTTTAACACCTCTTGCTATACATAGCCCAACAATTTCCTAATCCATCATTTTTTTGTCTAAATAGAAACTGAGGATAGACGCTTGAAGAATGAATAGAAGGGGTGAGAGAGGGCACCCTTGCCTGAGCCCTCTCGTGGCTTTGAAAAATTTGGCAACTCTGCTATTAACTAATGGAGAAATCCAGGGCTCTGAAATGCAGGCCTGAATCCAACTTATAAATTTCTCACCAAACCAAAATTTATGAAGGACTTTCAACAGAAAACTATGCTTTGCTCTATCAAAAGCATTTTCTAAGTCGAGCTTGAAAACCATACCTTTTTCATTATGAATCAGGCTTGAGTGGATTGCCTCTTGGACAAGAATTAAATTGTCCACCATCTATCTACCTTGAATGAATCATCCTTGGCTTTCTGGAATTAATTTGGGGAGGATGGGCTTAAGTCTATTAGCAATGACTTTAGTAATCAGTTTGTAACCAATATTACATAGCGAAATCAGTCGAAACATGTTGAAGGTGTTGTCTCCTTTCTCTTTGGGAATGAGAGAAAGAAAAGTAGAGTTTGTGCTGCCTTTGATTTTCTGGAAATCTTGGGACTTAATAACCATTTTATATAGATCTCTTTCCACAATCAGCCAGCAAGATTGGAGGAATCTAGTTGTAAATCCATCCGGCCTAGGGGCTTTGTCTAGGTCCATGGCGAAGAGGGCATCCTTGACTTCATTCTTGGTGACTTTAGCTTCAAGAAAGTGATTGATTTCAACAGTAATCAAGGAGGGAACCACGTCAATGTGGTAGTTTTTCTAGAGCTGGGCTTCTTTGTCTAGAATCTCTTTAGTTATGTCAGCTATTTCAGCTTGGAGGTGATGATTTTCCAGAATGTGTTGGAGATTTTTCCTTTCATTTGCTGGATTGGGTAGAGTTTTGGCCCAGATTTGCAAAGCCCTTTTCACTCTTCTGAGCTTCTCCTCCCAGACGAAAAAGAGGGAGCCTTTGATCGGCTACATCTAGATGCTCTTAACTAATTGCAAGAAGTCTGATTCCTTAGCCCAAAGCAGACTAAATCTGAAGGGAATTGGTCTTAGGTCATGTTGAAACATGAGTTCCAGCTTGATGGGTTTATAATCAGAAGTACTACATAGGAGAATATGAACTCTAGCCTCTAATCCAAGCAGAAGAAAAGAGCTTTGAAGTCAAAATCTATCCAATCTAGTAGCAATGTGGTTAGGACCAGTTCTTTTATTAGTCCAAGTGTACTTACCAGAGATTGGAACAATGTAAACTTTGAAACGGGAACTATAAACTCAAAACGGGAACTCTGGCCAAAAAATCCCAAAAAAACATCAAAAACAGTGCTAAAAACGAAAAGTGTGTATACTGGAACGATGATTTTATTTTTTAGGGGTCAATTTTGAACATGTTTTAAAAATGGAAGTGACTATGGAATTTATATAAAATTTTCGTGCAAAATAGCTTCAAAATGAAAAATTGATGATCCTGGAATGATGATTTTTTTTTTAGGGTCAATTTTCAAACTTTTAAAAAAATGCTAGTAAGACCAAATTTTTATGTGCCAAACAAAGTTGTTTATGAGGAAAAAAACACATTAATGTTTTTGGTAGAATATCATTTTTCTTTCCTAAGTATAAATTCAACTTGTTTTCAACCATTACATGCCATGGTTATTACACCTAAACATAGATGGACAAATTTACCATATCACATCAAGCACATTTTCCTGATTATCCTTATTTTAATTTTGAGCATGAAAAATTCATAGGAGGCCAGGATTTCGCTAAAAAGAGAAACTGGAGTCAGATTACAATGAATCTCCTCTAATGACCCTCGCTAAACTGATCACCCTCTCCATAAAATATGTTCACAAAAAGTTCACAAGGAATCCCAGAAGCAAGTTCATTTTTTCTAAAGAAACTCACTTACACCTCAAGAACCTTATTACTCCCTCGTAAATGTGTTCCCGAGAAATGAAGGTAGGATAACTTCATTTGCTATCAATAAATCCCAAACCTAGATGCCAAAGGATTTTCTCTCAAGAATGAAATAATTGGAAAAAACAAGCAAGTTCCCATAAGATAACTCTAGTGTCAATCACAATCCTAATAATGCATCATCAGTGAAATCATACCCCATAGGTAGGGAGAATACGGTGAGCTACCTACAACCACTCGATTTACTTTGTTTAGAGTATCTAAGGCCATAATAATAATATATTTTAATTTCTTTCCAAACCTTTAAAGGAAGGTCACTATCACTGTCATCTTATGAACCACAATAATAACTTTGATGGTGCTTTAAATATAGTTACGTGGTATTTTGTTTTTGTCTTATTTTGTTGCAGGTGACTCATGAGGAGCACATGGACGCTAATACCACAATGGGAAACACAACCAAAATGAGCAAACTAAGTTTGGACCTGCATTAACATCAATTACCACTGAGAAAGGATTACATTTATCAAATTCACCGCGAATATATTAACAACAGCATAAAAACATCTCCCCGGGCAACAATTCTAAAAAGTCAATTAGGTCAAGAATTTACACCCAATATAACGAGACACCCCTATTAATATGGTTATTCAGTGTGTTGCTTCCCCCACTATTATCAATTAGATGTTACCTATCCTCATATCTAAATAAAAGAAAAGGGAGAAATAAAATAAATGAAAAGCACCCCAATGGGGGAAGTTACGAGGGATATAAAAACCTTTTATGGGACTATGAACATCTAGTTGGTAGTAAATGCTTATTATTTCATTGTGGTGATTACATTGTAGACATAGAAACTCATTAATATTGGAAGAATACTTTTAGAAATCCTCGAGTCATATTTAAGGAGTCAATAGTAACCCTAATGACTTCACAACACACCCTATTACCAACTATCTTATATCTGACATTTAGTCATTAATTTGATCTTATATCTATCATTTAGTTATTAATTTGATTATTTTCTTATTATTCAGTTATATAATTATATCATATTATGTTTGATCCTAAATCAAATATTTATCAGAGTGAGGAAAAGATACTCCAAACAGAAACTACTATAAATAAATGGGAAACCTACATGAATAAAACAAAACTACAATGAAATTTAATTGATCAAAATAAAACAAAACTACAATGTGATTTAACTCATCAAAATAAAACAAAACTACCTTGCAATTAGATTGAGACTACACTTACTGAGAAATAGATGTATGTGTAATCTTTAAAATATCAAAATCGATTTCCCATGTTGTATAATCTATGGGTTTATCCATGAAATTCTCACCATATTCCAAAATTTACAAAAAATGGATTTACGAGACTAATAAATCATTGAAATCTATAATTTAAAATATTGAAAATGATACAAAATGTTTTAAAATTGTTTCAATCATAAATATTGCACATAAAATTATATTTCTAAGAAATTAGCTATGTTTTACATTTAAAATAGCTAGTACGATAATAAATTTGGTTTTGAGAATTTTTGTATCCATTTATCCACCTAAACCATAAATTATATGATTACTTAATATACAATGAATTCCGAAAAAATCCATATTAAAGGAACCATCTAAATCCACACTACCAAATATTTTAGGTTCATAATAAAATAATATATTTAATATTTACAAAAAAATCTTTAAAAATATACACTAGTTACTTATTTATCAAACCAACCACACCTGTAATTTATAACATAAAGAAATAACATCTATTAATATAAAATGTTGAATATAATACAAAATATTAAACCCTGTAATTTAATATTTAAGCAAAATCTCAACGAAAAAAGTCTGGAAAAAACAAAATTTTATATTTACTAGGATAATTTAATTATCTTAAACTTTCTCATAGACTTAAATTTGATAAATCTACGCATTATAAATTTATAAATTATATGATTTTTACTTAGCTTTCCAAATTATAAATTTATAAATTCTATATTTTTTACTTTACTTTACAATGACATAATTATCATAGATTTTTACGTATTTCATTTGCTATAAATTTCTTATGCATAAAACTACATCCATCCACCATTATCATTTATTAACGTATCCCATTCTAAATATGATTTTATAAAAATATCTAAATATGATTTTATAAAAAAAAATAAAAAATAAAAAATATGACTATTTGTTAATAACACCATTATAGTAAATGGTACCATTATATAGTATATAAGAAAAAATGAATAATCACATCAATATGATATAAATGTGATTCAATATCCATATGAAAATTAATGTATCATTATACCAATATTTTTTAAACAACATTCCAGCCTCTTGTATAGTTTATGCTGAAAATAAATCATGATTCACAACTTTCTAATAATGTGATTCTCTTCACATAAAGCGTGAGTTATCATTAAATCAATATTTACTCTTGTCTTTTCAATAAGAATTCGACCTTTTGAAATATTTGTTTGCCGGAAAGAGATATATCTCAACTTTTTATGTTGGAAGGATATTTAAAAACTGACACTCGCTGAACGTGGCCACACTTATCTATAGAACGAATCGAGGAATAAATAAGGCGGAAGCAATTATGTAAGAATATCGAATTATATAATTGGTGCCTTCGTGCATGACATTCTGAATGATATACAAAACATTACATAATGATGGTCAAGGCATGCTATAAACAAACAATTCTCTAAATAGTTTGAAGTCGCATAAGCAAGCTTCCCTAATGATGCCGTTATTCGTCATTATATGTGTCATAATTAATGAGACCATCATGGCGCAACAATTGCAGAAAAGCTATTGTGCGTGACCACCGTATTACGAAAACAGCGCTGCTTTCCATTCAAAACAATTACAGCAATCGGGAAAAAAACGTTGAAATCCGGTGGTGGGCGCCTATTCTGAGAATCGACCCGCCACCGCCCCGCCACCAGTGGTGGGTGGCAGGGCGGTGGCGGGTCGATTCTCAGAATCGCCCCACCACCCGATTGGTTAAAGTTCTTCAAATCGGTTCCCCATGACAACGCAGCGACCTGCCTTTGCCAGTTCTTGGGAACTCAAAATCCGTTGAGGTTTCCCGTCAATCAAACACAGGCTCTCGCCCTTCCCTCAGCCTGTAACGTTACCACCCCGTCTCTTGCAACTCGGTGCTCAGGTACCCACAGAACCCACCGTATTACGAAAACAGCACCGCTTTCCATTCAAAATAATTACAGTAATCGGGAAAAAACGCAGTAATCGGGAAAAAACGTGAATCGGGTGCTGG
>APFE031722702.1:0-10030 GCA_000404065.3 Pinus taeda
CTCCTTATATCCCCTCCCCACCCTCTCTCTCCCCGTCCCTCTCCCTTTCTCTCCCTCGAGCCTTATATTTATTTAGAATATAAAATTTACTTGTATATATTTTTAAATGTTTTATAATTTTGATTATATTATTTTCAGTAAAATATAAAAATGATTTTTAATTAAATGAGTTTTTTAGTTTGAATTTAAGCCAATATGCCATCCATTTAATATTAGGATGTATCAAAGAAGTTTTTATGGATTGTTAAATATTTCATAATTCTATTTGAACTTGATACATAAAACTATAGTTTACTAATTAGAAATGTAAGTGTAATAAGTCAATTTAAAAAATGACAATAAAGTATTTTATTTTAAATTTTATTTTTACTTTTAATAGGTTTTAAAAATTTTCCAAGTAGTTTGTAATTAACTTAAACCAATTTAGTTATAATTTCATAACTTACTTATTACTTTTAATCTAACACAATTTTTTTATTTAAAATAACTATTATTATAATATTATAATTTTTAAGTTGTTTAATCGATTTTTTATTTTTTTTAAAATTAGAATGTGGTAAATTTTTATTTTTATTTTTTTTCTTACAAAAATGCATAACCAATAACTATTTTAGAGTTTTTAAATTAATTTGTAATTTAATTTGATCATATAATTTATCAATAATTGCAAAGGATTCCATAACATAATTTTTGTCAAAATTTACTTATTATAATTTCAAAAGTGATATGACTGTATAAATTTTGATTACCCGCATTTATTGAGAGAAAAATAGTATAATAATGGAGACCATATTAACTATTATTATTTCTAGATTGAGTAATAATTGTTGAGGAATAAGGTCACACACTCTTTAACTAGTCTATGTGAGTTACTAAATCCACAACACATTTTGGCATCCAACAGGATAATAGTGTCTTACTATTTTTAAATCGGGATGGTAGGAATTTTAGTATAAGAGAAAAAATAATTTCAAGTTCTTAATAGTAGTCAATGTATCTTCATACAACCTTGCCACCCATCTGGATATAGTGATAATAACTAGGGACATTGCATTTCTACTTATACGCTCCTAGAGATCTCAAAACATAGTGAACAAGATTAGGAAATTCCTATAGTGGTTCCAATGCATTAATCGATTTTTGTGGATGGATTTCACTTTGGTGTACGTGTCCAACAACCATTTGCAAATTGTTTTTCCACTAGAGGCATTCACCGTGGAGGCATTAACTAGTAATATTTTTACATTAGTACTACAGCTAGAAACTCTATCCAAACCACTTTGACGAGTCAACCTGACACTACATACCAACCTATCAGTGGATCACAACCTCCAATTGGGCCACAAAGAGCATTTATCCAACCCTAAGAATTGTTCAGCTCACCTTTCTTGGAAACTCTTTCTTTGTCTTATTTGTCTATGTTAATGAAAAATC
Source organism: Pinus taeda (assembly GCA_000404065.3). Lineage (NCBI taxonomy): Eukaryota > Viridiplantae > Streptophyta > Pinopsida > Pinales > Pinaceae > Pinus > Pinus taeda. The sequence continues at coordinate 1,435 of APFE031722702.1, forward strand.
CCATCAAACATAACCTTTCATGGGCACTTGTCCCACATAAAATGTTAGTAGAGATTCCTAATTTCAACAATAAGCCTAAAGAAGACCCTACAACTCATACTACCACTTATAACTTGTGGTTCCCTTCCAACTCATTCATGAATGGTAGTTTAAGGTTGCTTATTTTGTAGCAGACTCTTATTGGTGGTGTTTCCAGATGGTACATTGACTTTGAGTGCACTACTTATGATAATTTCATGTCTTTGTCATACGAATTTGTCAATCACTCTCAGTTGCATGTTAGGTATGATACTAGAACCGATATTCTCACCAACTTCTATCAGGATACATCCATCCACATTTATAGTCATATTCACGAGTGGAGAACAAGATGAAGTCACTTGAGAACCAAGTTGCTTAATGAATTATTGTGTGAGTGGTTCATAAAGTCCTTCATATCTAGGATTATTGAATATTTTTCCATGGTAGGAGTACAAATTGAGGGGTCAGCCATCATTCCATGCCCATCAGATTGAGATGGTCTATTCTTAGGTAGGTAACTTATATGAGATCATTTCTATTTCTCTTCCTCATCAACTGATCCTAGGAATTATAGACCAAGAACCCATTCCTATGGTGTAGTGGGGTCCATCTGTTCTTGAGGAATTAGTGAGACAACCGTTCAAATGGGTCAATGAGTATATGTTATGGTAAGCTAGCTAGAAAGCCTCCTACTCAAACTCATAATTCTCTTCTTCCCACGAATGAGATCAACTCTATTCATTCCACATCGACAAATAACCCTTACTAATCATGAGGTAAGAGGAAAGAGAAATAATCTAGACCTTTGAGTTAGGAACAAATAGCATCTTAAAGCATAGAGAATGTTGCGGTTGGCTCAAAAGAGAAGGAGAAAAAATCCATCTTCCTTGTAAGATTTGTGCAGAAGACCATCTCAATCATTAATGCCTCTCAATGGATGAGATTCATTGATAATTCATTCAATAGTCTCTTGCTTGTCAACGTGTTACCTTGACAAGTACATTTCCAACCTAGCAACAACACATGGTTATTAACCCTCGACCATTTAACGAAGGTCAAAGTTTTGTAGATTTTATTTAAGTTTTTATCGAAATAATTTGCTAAAGTGTTATAAACCCTAAACCTTAAACCATAAAACCCAAACCCTACACCATAAACACTAAACCCTAATAATTTTACAAAAATTTAACAACTCTTTTGTAACATTTATTTAAGTGTTTATTAAAATAATTTATTGAATTATTGTAAACCCTAAATCCCAAAACCTAAACCCCAAGCATTTTATAACATTTAAAAAAGTGTTTTGCAAATTTTATTTAAGTGTTTGTTAAAATCATTTACTAAAGTGTTATAAACCCTAAACCTTAAACCCCAAAACCCAAACCGTAAGCCCTGCACCCTAAACCATAAGCATTTTATAACATTTTAAAATGTGCTTTGTATTTTTAGTTAAGTGCTTATTAAAATAATTTATTGAATTGTTATAAACCCTAAACCTTAAACTCCAGACCTGATACCCTAAACCCTAAACCCTAAATCATAAATTGTTTCGTAAATTTTATTTAAGTGTTTATTATAATCATTTAGTAAAGTGTTATAAACCTCAAACCATGAACCCTAAACCCAAAGCCCTACACCCTAAGCATTTAGTAACATTTTAAAAGTGTTTTGTAACTTTTACTTAAGTGTTTATTAAAATCATTTACTAAAATGTTATAAACCATAAACTCTAAATCCCAAACCCTAATACCCAAGCCCTAAGTATTTTATAACATTTTAACAAGCATTTTATAGCTTTTTTTAAAATGCTTATCAAAATCATTTACTAAATTTTTATAAGCTCTAAACACTAAAACCTAAACCCTAGAATTTAAGTATTTTATAATATTTTGAAAGGTGTTATGTAACATTCTTTTAAGTGTTTATTAAAAGGATTTACTAAAGTATTATAAACACTAAACCTTAAAATCTAAGAATTTTATAACATTTTAAACCCTAAACCCTAAGCATTTTATGTTAGGTCCCTAAAATAATAGTGATTCCCCAATTGCTATTTTCATTGTAGCCCTTATTGTTATTTTTGTACCCCTATTGGCCTGATATTATTATTACTGTGCCCCATAGAAGCCCACTATTGTTATTGAAGTGCCCCTATATTATTATTGTTATATCAGCATTGATTATATTGTCACCCCTCACTCCTATACATAGCAAGGAGGTTTTGTCATTTTCATTATCCAAGAATTGTTCATTTTTCATTTGTATAAACACTAAACACTAAATATTAAACCACAAACCCAAAACCCTAAATGCTAAGCCCTAATATCTAAACCCTAAGCATTTTCTACATTTTAAAAATCGTTTTTAACTTTTTCTAAGTGCTTATTAAAAGAATTTACTAAAGTGTTATAAACACTAAACCCTAATCATTTTATAACATTTTAAAAAGCATTTTGTAACTTTTTTTGAGTGTTTATTAAAAGCATTTACTAAAGTGTTATAAACACTAAACTCTAAGCACTTTATAAAATTTTAATAAGTGTTTCATATATTTTATTTTAGTGTTTATTAAAAGAACTTACTAACGTGTTATAAACACAAAACCCTAAATGCTAAACACTAAATCCTAAACCCCAAACCCCAAACCCTAATCCCTTAGCATTTCACAACATTTTAAAAATGGTTTCGTAAATTTTACTCAAGTGTTTATTAAAAGAATTTCCTAAAATGTTATAAACCCTAAACCCTAATCCCTAAATTTTAAACACCAAATCCTACATTCTAAACCCTAAACCATAAGCATTTTATAACATTTTAAAAAGCATTTTGTAACTTTTTTCTAATTTTTCATTAAAAGCACTCACTAAAGTGTTACAAACCCTAAACCCTAGACCCTGAACACTAAACCCCAAACCATAGACCCTCATCCCTGAACCCAAAACCCTAAATGCTAAACCCTACGCATTTCATAACGTTTTAAAAAGTGTTTTGTAACTTTTATTTAAGTGTTTATTAAAATCATTTACTAAAGTGTTATAAACCCTAATCCCTAAACCTCAAATCCTATACACTGAACCGTATAACAATTTAAAAAAATCATTTTGTAACTTTTATTTAAGTGTTTGTTAAAAGAATTTACTTAAGTGTTATAAACCCTAAACCTTAAACCCTAAGAATTTTATAACACTTTAACAATAATTTAATAATTTTTTTAAGTGCTTATTAAAATCATTTACCAATATATTTGAGTATATTTAATCAATATATATTGATAATTAGTTACAACCCCATGTTTTATGATGGTACAATTTTAAATATTTGTGTTTTTATTTTATGTAACGTATTGGTTTGCTTGTTTGTGTTTGTATCTCTATAAATTCGTGAACAAAAAAAAGAATATTAGAAAAACTTTGTACAAATAACTTATATGATGATTTTAGGCGTGCATAGTATCCAATGCAAGAATTACACTTCAAATGAATTGAATGCTTTCATAACTTATCTATGTTAAATTTAATAAGAGTTCACTTATTTTGGTAAATGAACATGACATCATGAATGACAGTGTATTATTTTTCTACATTTTAATCAATTTTCTTATTTAATTCAATAATTGTAAGATCTTAATTAGTGTATTAGTTGATTAATTTTTTATGGTACAGAATGGGTGGAGTTTATAACTTGTTAAATCTGTTTAGTATAATATAAAAATTTCACAAATATTTTTAGTCAATAAATTGTAAGATACAAATGCCCATGACAATAACACAACTAACAATGGTTGTTTGTTTTCCTTACAAGCATCATCACATATTTTTGTATGTTTCAAAATCACAAGTTTTCATGATGGACTTTAATCAATATATATTTTTCAACAATACAAATAATCACAACATCACATGTGGCTATGACCATGGATTTTTTTGTAACCAAAATCATTCAATGTAAAATTAAAAAGATATCAAGTGGCCCTCATATTTATGATAAATACAAACAAAATAAACATAAAATTTAAAATTTGATGTTTTATGATGATAGAATTTTAAATGTATGTGGTTTTATTTTAGGCTATGTATTTATTTGTTGCGCTTATGTTTCCATGTGGTTGTTTGTTTGTGTATAATATTTTTACACATATGTAATATCATATACAACAAATACTTTTATAATGAGCATAATTTGTATATTAACTTATTAATCTTTAAATTGTTGTTTAATTTAATTAATATGATTTTTATAATTAGTTACAGGTTGATGTTTTATGATGAATTTTAAATGTTTGTGTTTATATTTTATGTAATGTATTCCTGTGTTTATTTATGTTGTTGTTTGTGTATAATTTTAGGAAACAAGAAAGGAAGGTCATTTCCCAAATTGTCTATTGACTTGATACAAATCACCTTTATGATGCTTTTACACACATTAAATATAATATGCAAGAATTACAGTTCCAAATAAATTGAATGTGTATTAAACTATATATGTTCAAATTAGCATTTAGTTTGACAAAATTCCATTTATTTTCGCAAATTACCATAACATCATGAATGGCTATGGATTTTCTTGTAAGTATCATTATTCAATGCATCTTCGAGAATCAAATTATTTTATAAGTATTTTTAACCGATATATATTGATAATTAGTTACAAATCCATGTTTTATGATGGTACAATATTAAATATTTGTGTTTTTATTTTATGTAACCTATTGGTTTGCTTGTTTGTGTTTGTATCTCTATAAATTTGTGAACACAAAAAAAAATGTATTAGAATAACTTTATACAAATAACTTCTATGATGATTTTAAGCATGCATAGTATCCAATGCAAGAATTACACTTCAAATGAATTTAATGCTTGCATAACTTATCTATGTTAAATTTAATAAGGGTTCACTTATTTTGGTAAATGAACATGACATCATGAATGACAATGTATTCTTTTTTGTAACCACCAGTATTCAATGTGTGTATTTGAAAATCACAACTATTTTTAATTAATATATTCTTATACTTAATTTCAAATTTTTGTTTTATGATAGAATTTTAAATGTTTGTCATTATAGTTTATTTTGTGATTATGTTTGTGCTTGTGCATATTTTATAAGTATGATACACAAATTAGGCAAGAGGATTATAGGATTATAGGATTATAAGTAAGTGGATTTGATTGAATTTATAGGGTTATAAGTCAAATGAATTTAATTGAATTTATTGTTGTTCGAATATGTTCTACATTATTTATTATAACAAAATTCCTATATGTCAATCTCAAGCTACAATTTAGGTAGAAATAAGTTATGCATTTTATGTTTTACTTTAAAACTACTAATTTTTTATTTTTGAAAACAAGTAAATGTTATTTTAAAAATTAGTTTTTAATTTTTTCCTTCACTATCAACGATTCGGTGTTTCTAACTTTAAAATTGTCAATCTTTTACTTCACAAGAAATTAAATTAGAAATTTTTTACTTCGCTTATTTTCAAATTTACGGGTTAATTATTTTGGTTTTCTCTTTTTATTTAACATTACCTTTCTTTTACTTTTTTTTTTGTTTGTGGATATTTAACGAATGTAATTAATATTCTGCGTTCTAAATATAGTTAAATTTTTTCTTTTTGCATAAACTTTTGCCTTTTTGGGCCGTTGTAATCACTATTTCTTGAATTCAACCCTAACAACACTACTATTTAGTTAAGAGCCGATAGAGTAATACGAATCCGAGCAGTTTATTCATAGCCGTTTCGAATCCGAGCAGTTTATTCATAGCCGTTTCCTAGTTGTTGAAGGCGGATTTCAAAATAGCAATCTGTCTCAATTGTTTCAAGACGTGCCCAATTGTTTCAATACGTAATACTTATTATATGAGGATGTTCGACCATAAGTCAGATTGAATCAGATTGAATCTATGAAGGTCCTGTGTTAGATCCACAATGTTGTTGCCTCTGTATCTGCATCTTTGTTGAGAGAGGGTCGTGTGTTCGATCCACAATGTCGTTGTCTCTATATTTTGTTTTGAGAGGGCGTACTAAAGATATGAAGGTCGTGTGTTTCATTCACATTCCTCTGTACCTTTTTTGGAGAGCGCCAGAAGGTCCTATGTTAGATCCACACTGTTCTGTATCTTTGTTAGATCCACACTGTTCTGTATCTTTGTTGGGTCCTGTGTTCGATCAGCGCTCCTTGTATCTTCGTTGGGAAAATGGCTCTGTATCCTTGTTGAGAGAGCGGCGGGCTGAATATATGAAAGCCGTGTGTGCGATCCACACTCAACCGAGCTAGCACCTCATAACTCTACTTAAATCACATTGGAGGTAAGGAGGCAATTTCTATCCATTCAAATTATCTTAACCTTCTTGAATCATGCTCCCACTTATTCGATCTTTGTTTTAAAGTATTGATTATAAAAAATTTCTACAACTATGGATATCGTTTATGGATAGTTTTGTGTGCACACCTCCTCTTCTTCGATCTCTGTTTTGAAGTGTTGGTTATAAAAAAATTCTGCAACTATGGATATCGTTTATGGATAGCTTTGTTTGTACATGTGAAGCCATGCTTTTTCGAATTTAGGATAATTTTGTTTGCAGAATCCTTCTTCTCACGTGTTGTTTATAAAAAAAAATCTGCAACTATGGATATCTTTTAGCGATAATTTTGTTTGCACATTTAAAACCATGCTTTTTTTCCAGCCTTGTTTTAAAGTAGGGTTTATAACTATTTCTATGGATATCCTTTAGGATAATTTTGTTTGCACATTTAAAACCATGCTTCTTTTTCAGCCTTGTTTTAAAGTAGGGTTTATAACTTTTTCCTATAGATATTGTTTATGTATAATTTTGTTTGCACATTTGAAATCATGCCTTCTTTTTATCCTTGTTTTAAAATAGGGTTTATAATTTTTCTCTGCAACTATGAATATAGTTTGTGAATAATTTTGTTTGTACATTTGAGTTTGTGAATAATTTTGTTTGTACATTTGAAACCATACAACTATGGATATCGTTTGTGAATAATTATGTTTATACATTTGAAACTACACATCTTCTTTGAGCCTTGTTTTAAATTAGGCTTATAATTTTTCCATGCAACTATGCATAGAAGCGTTTATGGATAATTTTGCCTGCACATTTGAAATGTTGAACACTTGTTTATAATTCTTTTTCTGCAACTATGAGAAATACTTATTGATTCTTTTCGTGTTATATTATGCTTTTGTTCACGCATTGCAAACTCTGACGGCTTAGTCATCAAGATTAGTCCTCAATTACTATATAGGCTCAATTACTATATCGGCGGAATCGTGTGGATTGAATTTTTGTATTATGGTTACTAAGACATCAATTAACCACAAACTTATGATCCAAAAACCTGAGATTAAGACCTTAACTTCATAGAAATTTATAAAAACATTCATCTCTTTGGGAGTTTGCCAAAGGACGGATTGAAAAAGTTTACTGGGTGGGTGGGTGATACGCTTTGATGTCTCATTTGTTAAACTATATTTTAATATGAAAATAGATTCAATTCCTTTTATTTGAATGGTAATTTGGCACTGAAATTATATATTCTTTAAATTTTTAATATAAAAATAAATTTAAAATAGTTAGAATTTTTTTTTATTTTTTCCTAAATATAACGAGAAAATGTTGTCTATTGTGTTAATTTTTCATGTTAACAACTCTTTCAACTTTGATATTGAAAATCATAATTTTTGTTTTGTTATAATAGTCGAAATTGAATGAAGGTGTCAAAATACATCTTAGTGAGTCAATATATTAGAAATACACCAATACATTAGACATACATTGTAGCAGCCAAGGTATTGAAGGCATACAAAGAGTTCTTTCGGTAATCCTTTGTTTCAGCCAACTTAACCTTATTTGGTGACATTTGACACCACATATGTGAGATTATAATATCATTATTATTCTTGTTCCATCGTACTTAGTGGAGGTTTTATGAAGTTTGTTTGTGTTTTGTGTTTGTATGTTACTTGGAGTTTCAAGAATTTTATTTTAATTTTTATTTTCGGAGTTTTTATTTTTCATTTTTAATGATTTTATATAATTACTTTGTTGATTTTAAAAAGTTTTGGAAATTAAGAATATGAGTTGAGTGATTTTTCTAGATATTTTTTGATACTATTTATATCAATTTTTTACAAAAAAAATAATTAAATTGTTGTTCTCATAATTACCTATTTATATTGCAAATTGTTATACATATTATTTGCTATATCATCATGTATATATTGATATCTAAATTATCACGGTAAAAAATGAAGCAATAAGTATTATAAATAAGGAGAATGAAATGATATGTAATTTTGAATTTTTTTTAAGGTTTTCTGAGGAGTGAGAGGCCGAGGTGGATGGGGATGTGGGGGTGGAGTAGGAGGAGATGTGGAGAAGGAGGTGGAGGTGGTGGTGGTGGTGGAGGTGAAGTAGGTGGAGTTAGAGGAGGAGGTGGTGGAGGCAGAGGAGGAGGTGGTCAAGGTAGAGGTTTTGGAGGAGGTGGTGGAGGTTGAGGTGGTCGAGGAGATGGAGGTGGAGGAGGAGGAGGGGGTGGTAGAG
>APFE031722719.1:0-14922 GCA_000404065.3 Pinus taeda
GGGAATATTTTGTTAGTGGGTGGACTAGAATATAGAGATTCATCTAGCATCAAGTGGTTGTCCTCATTTTATAAGGACCTTGAGTTTCTAGTGTTTAGATGGAGGGTTTGGTGTGCTTATCGACTTAGTTTGTGAATGTTAGCCCTAACCACTTATATATGTATACAATGTAGATATTTGGGTTATGGGGGTGTTCTATCCAGGTGTATTAATTTCTTTTGTGGAAATAGTTATTTGGTTTGTAAGAAATATTTTTATATAGCTTGGAGTGCAATGCTTTATCAGTGAGGTAGAGCTAGAAATGGAACTGCAGATAGGGATCAACAAGGATGACAGCTTGTGGGAGATTTGGGACATGGTGAGAGCCCTCTACCCCATCCTAGGCCACACCCTTAGTATTTATGACTTATTTCCTCCCAATACAACCTTATTAGTCAATTTTGACATATCACCCAACCTATGGAGAAACTCAACAAAGACTGACATGAATACAAGAATACAATTGTTAGTGTCATGAATGAGTTGTAAAGAAACCATTCACATATTCTTGATTATTGGTCTAGCATGAAAAGGGTACAATGGCTGTTATAACATAACTTGGATCACTTCGAAGGGATACAGTCTATATGGTGAAGCACATCCACTGTGACATTAGGCCTCCTCCATCACCATGATCCAGACTGGAGCATAGTGCCCCTGTAAATTCATATTATTTGTAATTGTATCTAGGAGCATCTTGATATTGAAGGTATTCAAATATAATGTGTCTTTTTTGTTCTAGTTAAAAAATTATATTTCGTAATTGGCTATAATTTTTAGTAATTACCTACTAGCCAGCAAATAGGGTATGGGTGAGGACAATAGGATCATAGAAAACTATATAAACCAATGTAATCTTATGAAATAATGAAAGTACTCAAATTAACAAAAAAGGAAAAAAACAGTTATAGCCATCCAAGAGAGATCAGTAGTTTATAAATAATGATACATGTGGAAAATGTTAATGACTAGACAACTGAATGGAATGACATAAATAGGGGCTAAACTTGTTACAAGCATTCATTGGATTAGAGAATGATAAGAAACTAAATGATGAAAGGTTTTCTATTATATATTACCTTAAATTTGCAAAAAAGTAAAAAAAAAATCACAAGTATTTAAAAAATATATATGCATATGTGGATTGACCAATTATATGCATCTCCGTGTTAGATTGGTATAATATAATGAAATAAGGATGCACTCTCAATATATTATTTATATTTGAAAACGAATTTTGGATTCAAATATATACTTTTATAAAGTTAATGGATACAATTGGATTCAAAAGTTTAAATAAATTATAATGAAAAAAAAGATAATTTAAAAATAATTTCTACAATCACATTAATGTTCTCATAAAATTTATAAATTAAATTTATCTTTTTATTTTTTTTTATTTAAATAATGTTCGAGACTATACATGTTTTGTTGGAAGCTTGTAAAAATATGCCACTAAAATAAAAAAATTCCCTTGTACTCTTATGAAACCAAGATATACACTAAAAAACATCTATCATATATAGGAACTGACCAATTTCTAGTTTCATTTATGACGTCATTAATCATTGAAGTATGGATAAATGCAACATTAAGAGAAAATGAGATCAACAACCTTTCAATCTTTTTTATAAAAACTTTTTAAAATATAATATCAATAAATGGAATTAAATATTAAAATATATTGATTGCATGATTGGTGATCTACATCCTCGTATAAGGGAGATGTGTAATTACTAGAAGCTAGATTTAATTATGCTCTCAAGGGTACTATTTTAATATTTGTCTCAAGAGTATTTTTCAAACATTTAGCTACACATATGATTATTTCATTCCATGAATTGTAACAATAATGGGTATGGTTTCATATTCATAGAGATATGGATATAAATAAGATATACCATCATTGAAAATATAGAAGATTCTCGTTGAGATATAGAGAAGTTCCTAAAAATTATTTGGCGAGCTAGTAACTTATTAACTAGTGCTTTCATTTATACTACTATGCTTGATTGCACCAAGAATTAAAAAAACACAATCTTTTGAGTGGTGTAAATCTTCTAGGAAACTATGGATCTTTGAACTCAATGGCCACTGATTATGCGTTGTCACCAGATATCTGCCTGCTACCAATAGAAGTTGCAGAGTGAGAGAGTTTACCAATCATATATCTATCTCTGATACCAATAATATATCTATGTATAATGGATAAAACTGTAGAGGGATTAATAGAGATGTAAACATGCATCTTCACCTAGAAAGTGAAATGTAGGGATTGTTTGAGGTAATGAAAGTTGATTTCCACTTTGTTGTTTTAAACTAGTCATAAATCTAGTTTAGTTGAAATATAAACATAGAAATGAATTTTCTACCCTTTCTTTAAAGGATGAATTTTGCCTTGAAATATATTTTTGTTAGTGCAAAATAATATAATACCAAAAAATACCCTTTATTTTATCCCTCTTATCTAAAATAAATAACAACTACATTTTCAACGTTTTTGGTGAAGAGAATGTAAAGAAAATATCTTCTTAGTTATTTATGTTGTTATTTGAATTATAATTTTGATCATTTACTTCAATCCAAAATTCATGAGTATTTTTGAAATTATAATTTCAAAATAATAAAATATAAAGTTAAACATTTATAGTTGATTTAAAACTAAACAATATTATCTAAAATTTTGTAATAGTCTATGCATTTTGGTCACCATTTAATGTTGCAGGTAAAACAAATATGAGCAATATTTCTTTCTATGTATCAATATAATCCTAGATGCATCTTAAATTTGAATCTATTAAGCTAATATATTGATAGAGGTGGGTCGGGCAACCAACATTTCCTGTGCCACCCAAAACTCAAACCCATCCCCTTCTCTGGATCCTCTGACCTCATTGATATTCCCATTTGCACGTCCTTTTGGCCCTTGGGCCCTTAGAGTAACTGCGCCTGGCCTACATGAAACATCACTTTATGTATATCCCTTAATTTGTCTGGTTTGGGGGACTCGCACAAATTCCTCTCCCTCAAATATATTTTCTCCTCTGTTTGTCCCTACATAATTCTATTACAAGAAACAATGACGAATCCACACCGGTTTCTTGAGTACTTTCAAAAAATACTCCTAGAGTGGCATATGGTGGAAGTTGACTCAATGGGTCTATCTGGTGGAATGGCGGATTTATGGGATCCGCTTAGAGCATATAAATTTTTCGTAGGTATTTTCCTTTCAAGACGACCTTAGGGAATCATCGGTCATTTACATCTTCTAAATTTATATGCCCCTTATAGGGATCGTACTTCACTTTGTGACAGCTTTGATGCTTCGGATCTACTCAAGATATGCTCTCTTATAGTCGCTGGAGATTTCAATGCTAGAGCATCCTTGGAAGAATGTTGGGGCTCACATTTCAAAAAGGATCCCCTTGGGGATAGACTCCATATGCTTTTCAGTTACAACAACCTCATGGACATTCCACCCCTACCCATTGTGCCCACATGGCATAATGGCCAAGCTGGCCCCTAACATATTGGAAAGGGACTTGACTGATTTTTGGTCCATGAAAACCTTGTAAAGATATTGGGTTTCCTCCATTCTGACGTATTTAAGATATATGTCTCTGATCATATGCCCATATTGTTAATTTGGAAGTGGGAGGAGTTGCGTTTGTGTATGCACTTGAAATTTAACAAAAATTGGCTCAAGGACGAATATTTTAACACATTGGTTAAATCCTTCTGGCCAACCTCACACAAGGAAACAAATATTTCACCCATGCATGCCATACATGGGAAACTTCAGGCCTTAAAATTGGAGGATCAAAAATGGGAGCGAATTAAGAAAAGAACCATGATAAAGGACTTACCTGACATAAAGGAGGAATTGGAGAGACTCGGTAAGATCCTGGATAATGGAAACACCTCCCCAGATCTCATCAACAATATAAAGGTTATGGAGGGAAAAAGGAGAAAGATCCAGCACATACAGGAGGTCACCCAACACTACAACAGCGGAGCACTGTCTCTTAAACAAGGGGAGAAGAGCACAAAAAAAATTCATAGATATGCAAACTACACGAGTAACGTCAATTCGATTTGGCACAGTAGAGACTCCAATGGAAACATGGCACAGTATACTTCTAATATCCAGAAAGAAGTTGTTTCTTTCTTTGAAACCTTATACAGGGTGCGAGGGGGTACTCAAATAGAGGACCAGATTTGGGGTTTGGACTCCTATCCCACCATGTTCGATCAGGCTAAAAACCAGAAATTATACAAGCCCATTGATTTTGAGGAGATACATAACATACTAAAATATTTGCAAAAGATAAATGCCCTTAGCGAGACAGGTGGACTAATGAATTCTTCAGACATTTCTTTGATCTAGTTGGGTCATGTTTACTGCTAACGGCTAAAGAGTCTGGGATTCGGGGACATATCTCGGGGGCTATCAACTCCACATTCATTTATCTAATATTTAAAAACCATTTACATAATTTGAAAAACATTGAAAATAAATTTTTAAAAATGAAATGTAATTTTTTAGTCAAAATCATTTGGAAAATGTCTTAAAATGTCTAAGTTCATGGTTGTCGCTTCGAATATCAATTTACCATGAACAAAACCTTGACCAAATATGATTTTTCTATCGTTATTTTTAATTTATCTCATTTATCCCCCCTTTTCATTCCATGCTTGCCAAAGGGTCTAGGCCAAGGGATGATTGATTAGAAAAAGTTTACAGCTCGACATCATCAACTTGTTGCTCCTATGAGTGTGTGTTTTATTGGTCAACCTCCACTGGATCTGAGAAAAACATGAGATCCACAATAGGAAAATAGCATGAATCCCAAATTGGATTGACTTTCATGGCCAAAGCTACTTTGATCCAAACCTACAAATAAGGTTTGGATTCCATGTGGGACAAATATGAGGTGGCATAAAACAAATATATGTAGAACCTTCTCCTCTACAACGTGGTGATAGTTTTACATCAAATGAGACAGAAAATACACACTCTGACTCGTAGATTTATGAGGTACATACATTATCTGGGACCACTACATTAACCTAAAACATAACATATAGACTTGCTAAAATGGGTGTGACTCACATAACAATATGGTAATGTGTATGTTATTATTCTACACAGAGATTTACCTATATTTTTCCACCCTCCAATCTCAACTACTGCTCCAACCTATGTTGTTGCCTCAACCAGTATTCTTGCCATAGTGCCTTGGAAAACATTGTTTATACTACACTCATATGATCCATTTCATTTCTTACATTTTTATTTGCATCTTGGTTCAATTTTGTTATTAGAGTTTTTATTTTTCATGAAATATTTGTTGGAAGAGTCAATTCTAACAGCTATAAAACACGTATTGAGTTGGTTAAGCTCAATACATTTACTTTTACAAACTCCAAATAAATTTTAAACACGATTCATTCCACCTTGCCCAAGGATTTTGCATGGAATTGTTACCATATTTTATTTTTTAAATGCCACATCATCCATATGATTAAACCTCTGCCACGCGTGCTACCATTGGATATTCCAAAAACCATCTGATTGTAATTATAATCCCATCACTAAACTTTAATATTTATCGTTTACATTAAAATATTCCATGGGATCGTAAGTATAATCCCATCAACCCCTAAATTTGAATTTATATTGTTGTATTTTGTCATGGCAGACCAATCTACACCATTGGATCAACTCGAAACTATCGTGGATCAATTTTGAATTGTGGTATGAACTGGTTACATCGCTTCTCTCTTTCTCTTGTGCTCACGCGCTGATTTTCCTTAATCGTACATTCTACTTCTTTGGAGTGCTCAATTTGTAAGATGTGCAACAATATACGTATTTGTACCGAAACCCTCACAAGTTTAGGGATGGTGATATTAGGCACCTCTATACGATATTTTCAAAGAGTGGGAAACCTTACCATGTGGTCGAAGCTTTAGTTTTGCGAATAGACTGAAGATGAATCCTACTGGCAAGGAAGATGAGCTAAGGTGCTCAAAGTTTATGGCATTATTCAATGTGGTGGTAGTGGCAGAGTTCGCAGAAGCTTGTGATGCCATGAAAGAAGAGGCCGTGTGAAGGAATCTAAGAACAACCCAGTTCATATACACGGAAGCTTAAGTCACGCAAGTTCCCAAAGTTCAAGCTTTTCATCTGTGATCTACCCTCACCAACTAATTTATAATTTGACAACATGCCCTCTTTAAGGAATTGGTGGGATTCCATATTACTAACCAAATCACTCTGCTACTTCTCAAATCTATGGCTGCAATTAACATCTATTCAAAGCACCATTTGTTGAACGATTACGTTCGTCACTTCACATATTAACTCCACTTCACACAGAGCAAGTTTGTGTGTGTGGACGTGTTCTTAGCCATGTATAGAACCTTCTCTGCTGCAACACAGTGACATTTCTACCGTCAAATGATATGCGTACACATGACATGTTCTTACAAGATAAAGGCACACAATGAAATCCTCCAGATTAACCTCCCCTTATTCAGCGCAATTAACTGGATTTAATTTGGATGATTGGGTAAATATATATTTTTCCTTACTTTCATGCTATGTTGAAGTCATAATATTTCCTGTAATGGATAAGAACTTTTTTTGGGTAAATTCACAATCTTATATTAAGCAAATATATATGTACAAACCATGCCAAGGAGTGAATCCTTGACAAACTTTAGCTTGCCAGAGCCTAAATCAAGTTTAG
The DNA here is from genome assembly GCA_000404065.3 of Pinus taeda. NCBI lineage: Eukaryota > Viridiplantae > Streptophyta > Pinopsida > Pinales > Pinaceae > Pinus > Pinus taeda. The sequence continues at coordinate 6,795 of APFE031722719.1, forward strand.
AAGAATCGTCGTGAATCGGGCTATAATGTTGAAAAACCCATGGGCTGAGTCGTGGTAGCCAAGATCATTACAAAAGATACAAATTGGTTGTAAAGCCAAGATAACTAGGTAAAAAAAGAATCTAATCATGCACAAGAACTATAAAATGAGGGTGTTACTAGGCTTACTAACGGTGGCGACGTTGTGCTACAAAGAGACCATGCAATAAACTAGCATGAGTAGGACGAGTAGGGAGGCCAACAGGTGGCAGATATATATCTTGAAGTAGTGTTATTTCCAATCGTTATAGTCAATCGCCCATGATTTGGTCAAGCGGGTGGACCTCCTACACGTGAAGGAGGAGTTCATCCATGCACTCACTACGGTGGAACAAGACCTTTCCCAGTAAGTGTATGATATTCTAGTATAAATCCACTCTGGAAAGGTACTAATTATGATGGGCTCTTGGTGTGCCCACATCGAGGACCCAATCCTCCACATCTGCCATAACTTCTGAGTCCAACATTTTAACTCTCTCGTCGACTAATTCTTTCTCAATGTCTGATAATTGGTGTTGAATGATCAGGGGAGCATTCTCACAAAAACGATTTGTTGAGGTTTAGGCTTGATCCCGAGCTCGTGAGTTGTCTGGAGGACTGCGACCCCCGCCTCCTCTTCTCAAATAGACTCTCTCCCTCAGCATTAGAGAGAATGCAGGGAAAGTGCAAACGTATCAATTAGAGTGCGGGATGGAAGTTGCAGTTGAGAGAGGAAAATGAAACTAAGGGAATACGAGGTGAGAGCGAAAAAGAGAGAATATGCAAAAGGGAGATACAAGAAGCGGGGGAGAGCTCTAAAATAGATATTCACAAGCCCAAAATTGTCTCACTACAAGCAATAAAAACTAGATGGGAAATTGGAAATAGCGAAGTAATGATGAGGACAACAATATACTTGGGTGGAGTGAGGACTCTTGCAATTAGGAAAAATGGAATTGTTTCTTCCCCAACCAAGAGAATTAAGATGGATGGAGTGTTTAGGGTAACCCACTGCTTTCAAAGAAAAATGGACCAATTCAGGGGAGCCTATTCCTTCTACTTACAAAGAAAACATATTTTAACCGTTAAATCATTTTCCCCTTTGCATCCCTTAACTAACCAGGCGAGTGGTATAAATGCAATCAAGAATACGCAACCTTTCCTATCCCATCATATCCATACATCGAGAATAACTTCCCAACATGTCTTCATTTGGGGCAGCTTCAATGCAATCCCCACCTCACGATCTAATGCGCAAGTGCACTCCTTGCACATTCAACCTACAAGATGGTTGGCTCCGAGTTAGAACCTCATTCTATGTGTGGTTCTCAAAAATCTTGAAGGAGCATTAAGAGATAACTCCATGGCTTCATATTGTTAATAAAAGTATACTTTAGTAAATTATTATTAGTAAAATTTTAATTTTATTTCAATTCAAAATATTAATGTTAATACAATATCCTAACTATATTTTAAATAAATAAACAAAATGTTTCTTTTATATTGTATTTTAAATAAATAGATTTTAAGAAAAGAATGAGTTACCATTAGATCATCCAATGAAATTGATGCAATATAATAAAAATCCATGTTTATTAATTAGTTTTTTTTTTATAGATAATAAGGACAATATTTTACCACTCAACAATATTGATTTTTACAAAATTTCACCAGTAACACAATGTAAGAAATGGAATAAAATTTAAAATAATGCAAGCTGTGAGCGGTTAAAGCATCACCTAAATAATTGTATTTTAAATAAAATATTTTTTTTAAAAAGAACGAGTTGCCATTAAATCATCAAATGAAATTGAGGGAATATAATAAAAATCCATGTTTATTAATTAGTTTTTTTTATATATAATAAGGACAATATTTTACCACTCAATGATATTGTTTTTACGAAATTCCACGAGTAAGTGCAAGCTGTCAGCGGTGAAAGCATCACCTAAATCATGGTTTGATCATAACAATGTCATGCAACAGTTCAATTTGAATTAAAGACCGACATATCAATGGCTCAACTTGAAAATTTATGAACAGCAATTGCTTGCCGTTGGATCATAAAGCAGCTTTTTGTTGATCCAAGGGCTGCATTTCATCAAAGGAAGACTACTCTTATTATATATACTACTGCAGGATCTCTCCATTTCTTTATCTCCTACCACGAGCCCTCTGTCTCTCTCTGGTGTTAGAGTTGTGGGTTAAAAGGCGCCCTGTATAGTGTGTGTTGTAATTTGTGTGCCCTCAGTGCTCTTTCTGGTGTTAGAGTTGTGTGTTAAAGGCGCATATTATATTGTGCGTTAATTTGTGTGCGCTCTGTATATTATGTGGCTGGCTTATGTGTGTGCTATGTCTTTGCATTTGCATGTATGTTTGTTTGTTTGGTGATGTGTTTCCTGTGTGGCATATGCGTGTTTTATGCCTTTGCATTTCTATGTATGTTTGGTGATGCGTTTTAGGTTGAATCTATGAGAGGAGAGGAGACGAGACGATATCAGGTGCATTATTGTGAAAGTGATGCCACCATGCTTCTCCAAAATTGTTCACCTCACCGATCGTCTGGACTAGGGATCAAACTTACGAGGTACGAGGTAACGGCAGTGGCCAAAATTCCTTTAAATTTCTGTAGGATCAAAGTATAAGTCCATAAAATTTGCATAGATCTTCCTTTAAATTTCTGTAGGATGAAGGTATAAGTCCATAAAATTTGCATAGATCTTTGTTCACGGGATATATTGCAATCTATAATTTAATGTTCAAATTCTTTTCCTGATTTTGAAAGACATTTTTCTTTCTTTGGTTTTACTTCAAAATTCTGTGATTTCTGTGATTTATTCTTGAATTAAATAACTGAAGGCTTAATGATATATTTCCTCTCTTGTTTATGTTCTTAAATTAAGTAATAGACGCTTAAAGAAACCATTCTCTCTGGTTTTGCATGAAACTATTGCCGTGTTCCTTGTTAATTAAATAACCAATGCTTCAAGAAATCGCTCTCTGATTTTATTATAAATTATTCCCACCGTCTGCAATTTACCTGTAAAAGAAAATGACTAAAGGTTTAATAAATTATGTTTCTCTGGCTTTACTACAAACTATTGGGCCTTGGTGATTTATATGTATTTATTTAATTAATTAAAGCTTCAAAGAAATCTGCAACCTCTTGGAGAGAGTTTTGTGATTTGTCCGTAAATTAAAATTTAACTTGCTCACTGCTTGAATGATCTTAATCATGTAGGTTTGTTGCAAGATTTTGGTTCATTTGCACATTTTCAATGTGATTTATCTGCGCCGCGAGACATAGGGTAATCTTAAAAGGATCTTTATCTTGGAATTTATAGAAAATTTCTTGAATCTTAGCTGCAATTTTCACCCTGATTTGCTCTCACCTTAAGAAAACATCGCTTGCTGTATTGCTTAGGTGTTCTGTTGGAGTTTGGTGTCAAGAGAATGCCGAATTCGGTGGGAAATCATGCTGTCAAAAGCATAGTGCAATGGGAGATATATGTCAGGCTATTTCATTTTATTAAAGGAAATATTGCTTTCATTTTAATGCGAAGATGTGTAAGCCTGTTTCATTGTGTTGAAGAAATATTGCACTCTTAGGATCTCTCCATTTCTATATCTCTTAGGAGTTAATTTGTATACGCCCTGCCCTGTATATTGTGAGTTAAGGGGTCTGCGTGTGGAATGTTTTTGCATTTGTGTGTATGTTTGGAGATCTGTTTTCTTTTGTATGTATGATAAGTGAGAAAAGAAACTATATCAGTGTGCGTTACGACGAAGCCGCCTTTCGAAGATTTTTCGCCTCACCTCCAGGTTGCTCTGCGATCAGGGATCAAACTTCCCAGGTAGTCGCAGTGGCAAAGATTCCTTTGAATTTCTCGAAAACGTAGGATCAGGCCATAAGTCCATAAATTTTTCGTAAATGTTTGTTTGGTAGATCTGGGGATTTCTGTGAATTATCAGTAAATTAAATAACTGATAAAATTTTCATAAATCTTTGTTCGGTAGGTTTGGGGATTTCATAAATAACTGAAAGCTTAATGTAATATTTCCTCTCTTGTTTGTGTTATGGGATTGATACATGTTTTCCATATAATGTATTCTTAAAATTATCTAGATGAAAAATTAAAAGAAACCAGTTTACTGTTTAAATTTAGATGAAAATTAAAAGAAACCAGTTTACTGTTTAAATTGTGATTTAATGGTAAATCCCTGATCTAAGCCTCAATGAAACCTTTGATATCCATAAGCAAATGCTTTCTATGAATTTTCGCCGTGATTGGATCTCACCTTAACCCTTAAGAAAACTTTGCTCGCTACATTGACGCTAAGAATGATTAATTCCGCGGGAAATTAGTGTCGTTATACACTTACTCTACCTTCAAGGTAAACCTATTTTAATGTGAGATATGTTAAACTATTTCATTCGATCAAAAGAATAATCCTCAGAATCTATAATGTCGTAAATTATTGTTTGTGAGTGAAACTGTTTATAACTGGTTTCTACGTCAAATTTTTTATAACTTCGTATCTTTCTTAATGAGCATGAAATTTCATTTTAGGGTTCTATATTTTCTGTTCTGTGCATGCGTGAAAGGAGACGTGACCACGGCAAAGGATCACATTTAATGTGGTTTGCAAATCAATCCCTCTCAGGACGCCGCCATGCTATGTGCCGAATTGGCAAACTATTTTCAAGTTTTCAAACTCCTGCCCTGTTCTCTGCCCACAAACATAGACGCTTTTTATGATTAACTTAAATAACTGAAGGCTTCAAAACTTTCCTCTTTTGTTTCTAAACGAATCATTCTCTCCGGTTTTGCTGCAAACTATTACCAGGTTCTACGTTTTACATGTAAATTTTCTTAGCCAGAGCCTCTAAAATTTTCTTTACCTTGTTTTAGTGCAAACTATTGCCAGCTTGTTTTAGTGCAAACTATTGCCTCATTGTGTGAGTTATCTGTGTTTTATTAAATAACTAAAGAATCAAGGAAATCTCATCACTCTTCTTTTGTTTCACTGCAAAGAATCTTGTGATTTACTGGTAAATTAACTCGCTTACCAAGAATCTTGTGAGTTATTGATAAATTAACTTGCTTAAAAAATCTTGTGATTTATTGATAAATTAACTCACTTAGAGGTTTAAAAAAAAATGATTATTAATAAATTTATTGTAAAATATTGGTTGATTTGTTCATTTTTGGGTATGATTTATCCCTAAAAGCACTTTAAAAAGGGACGTTATTCTTGAAATTTTTTTGCAAAATTTTACATATAATTTATAACTAAACTACCTAAATAAAAATCAAGAGAAACTTTTTTTATTTGGAATTTATTTGTAAATAACTTCTCAAAACCTTTCATAAATATTTGTTATCCATATTTACTGCAAATTAAATTAAATTAGTGTTTGGTTGAATTTTCGCTGCGATTTCCTCTCAGCTCGGAGAAAAATTGTGTTGATGGGTGAAGAAATCCACATTTACCGCAAGTTAGTGCTTTGGTTGAATTTTCGCTGCGATGCTCACAGAAATTGTGTTGTTTGGCGGGAAATGAGTTTCTTGCACTCATGATTTCATCATGTAAAATATTCTATTTAAAACTGGCTTGTATATATCGCTTATATATGTAAAACAATAATGCTTCCATTTTAGTTTGAGATTTATAATGAATCCTGGCGTATTGGTCAAATTTCTTTAGGATTCTACAGTTATGACATTAAGTTGTTTTGAAGTTCTAAATTTGTTTTCATAGTAATTTACTTAGATTTTTTTCTATTTAAATCAAAATAGCATTTAAAATAGCTTATACCAAGAATGTTTGAATGAGATTTCTATCACAATTATAAGAAAATATAATAAATTAGTATGTTATTAATCAAAATATTTATGGTGGACTTGCAAGTTATAGTTTAATTTAACTTCATTATTTTGTAGATTGTTAATAAAATTCAACTATTGTAATTATAAAATTGGGCCTATTGCAATTTTAGAAATAAAGAATTAAATATACTCTAAGCAATGGAACATACCCAAATTGTCTTAATATTTCCCTCCCATTTTATTAATATTTCGCTCCAAAATATTCTAATAATATAATTCAATAACATATAATATTATTATTAATAAAAATAACTTATTATTTAGGTTTATATAAACTCAAAGTGTAATAAAAGAATTTCCTTTTTTCTTTAATTTATATAATTCATTTTCTTTTTTTGTTTTTTTTAAGTTCATATAGTTATGTACCTCCTCTTAAGCTTAAATAAAAACCTAGTAATCAAATGATATCATGGTTGGTTAGCTAAAAGAAGTAAAAAGTTTTTTCTCAAAACAAAACAGATCTTGGTTGACATGTTTAAATGATGAAGCTAAGGAAACTCTACTTCTACGTGTCTACAAAATGTGAAAAATGGAAACCCATCTATTTGTCTAATTAAAGGTCAAGTATTGAAACCATATCCATGGTGAAGAATATTACATTCATTTGTATGAAAATGTAGCATCAATATATCAATAATGAAGAATATTGCATGACATGTAGCATAAATAAATATGATAACACTCAATCACATGTCAAGCGTGTTTAGTCACAATTGTAATTAGAAAATGCATGTGTGTTAAAGGGAGGTGGGAAACACGACTGCCTGAAAAATAAAATTAACTAATAAAAATATTGAACTGAATAAAATTTGAGTCTAGCCTAAACTTTGTTTCCCTCATAATGATGTTGCACCTTGATTATACAAAGACAGCTTTCTATCATTGAAATTTTGTTTCAACTTGAGTACCTAGTTATTTTTACTATGAAAAACCCATGAAATAAATGAAATGAAATTATTATCAAAGACATAATAGAATTTAAAATCACAAGGACCTCCAAGTGTGTATACAATCCTATGCTATGTGAAATTTGTTACAAATATTACACATCTTTCAAAGACTATTAGTTCCATTGAGTCATTATAATGATTTTAAGGCTCATTTGTTACATAGATTCATTTTAAATTTTGATACAAATTATTTATTTATTTATTTTAGGTGTAAAACCTATTATAATTTAATGTCAAATTAATGCTAAGCATAATTATTATTTTCTATTATATATTAATATTACCTAACTCATTACTTTTATTTAAGAAAAACCACATCTCTTTAAAGAACCCATTGTGGTCCATACAATGTAGATTTTTACTTATGCTAAAGGCCTCTAGGTCTTGGAAGTTAGCATGCTTATTATGTGTGAGAAAAACTAGCTATTAGTGCATCAAAAGTAATTTTAGGTCTTAATTCACGACCAAAAGATAGTTTCAATTGAAATTATTTACAAATTGAGTGGGCCTAATGGCTAAGAGCTTGTACTATTTCCTTCTCAGAGGTCATATGTTCAAATTCAAAGGGGTTAGAGTATGTACACTTTCAATAAACTTTAGTCATCAAATTGTTGGGTGAAAATAGGTGCCTTATCTAACAAACAAGTGGGTCTTATATACAAGTTTGGTGTCTAACTTACCATAACCTTAAAATTAGATTATCAATATTATTAATATGTTAATTAATAAAATTAGTATAAAAGAAATAATGATATCATTTATTATATGAAGATTTTTTTAATTTTTTAATATATAATTTTTTAAGCTCTTACACAGAGAAAATGTAAAACACTATTTTCAAAAATTTAATAAATAAAATATATGTGATTTTATAATTCCTTTGCAATATTCACATAAATGCACTTTAGAATTGGTATTAATATCCCTTTAAATGCATTTAATAATAACATAAATGCGCTTTATTTTGTATTATCTCTCACATACAATAACAAATGCACTCTAATTTCTTATGTTTTTAAAAGTAGAAAAACTATGAATATCAATAATTTTCTCATCCTTAAATATCATTTACATAATTTGAAAAATATTGAAAATAAATTTTCAAAAACCAAATGTAAAATTTTAATCAAAACCATTTGGAAAATGTTTTAAAATGTCTAAGTTCATGGCCATTGTTTTGGGTATGAATTGAACATGACGTCCAAAACCTTGACCAAAATCCCATGTTTCTAAGGTTTTTTTATTAATTTATCTAAGTTATCCCACTATC
>APFE031722722.1:0-10457 GCA_000404065.3 Pinus taeda
ATTTAATGATAAAAAACTATAACAAGTTACCCATCAAATTTCAGTAGCAAATGAAATTCCACTATAAAGAAAAAGAAACAAAATAGTGTATGTTTCATTTCACAATCATTGAATGGCTAGATGTTGGAAAGGAAGAGGAGACAAAGCATAAAATTCACACATAAAACATGAGCCGCTGCTCTTCTATTTGATCACACAAAACATGATACTTACAATGAACCCAATGAAGCACTTAACTAACTCTCTAATTTTAGCACTCCACATACGGGAGTAATTACAATTTCTAACACTCCCCCTTAATTATGATGGTATGACTCAACATGATTCAACACGACTTAAATATCACATAATCACAATTTTTTATTTTCTTTATTTCTTCTTCCAAATTTTAAATCCTCAAAATTGCTTATTTACTTGTTGATGTTGCAATTTTTCTTTGACTTGTATTTAACTTGTTATGGAAAATAATTGGATCATGTCTTCTTCAGTGTCCTCTTCAAATATTCGTTCAACTATGGACTGCTACCATAACATTGCATCTCCAAATTGTCTTCTATGCTCGTCATATTCATGACTTTCTTTCTACCATATTTCTTGATAGCAAAATGTTATCTCTTCTTCGCTCCATTGCTGAAAAATGGTTTCAATGCATTCGTCTTTGTCTTTAGAAACATCCATATAATTTTTTCACTTTCATCATCATCATCAGATATTGCTACTTTTTTCCTGTAATCTGCATCAAATTTATTAACAACTTTGTTTTCAACTTTTTCATCCATGCTATTCTGAACACCTGCATATTCAAAAACAATGTCAAAAACATCTTTAATATGACTCTCTTCAGTGAGAGCTTCCTGCTCTACATCTGCCTTCTTTTCATCTGCATGGAGGTTGTCTTCCACTGTTATGTCGTTAGTGGATATTCTCATAAAAAAACTCTTCAATTACTTTATCATGTTCTTAATCATCAATTGTTGCTAGATGACATACTGCTTCATGAACAGTTCCAACTGCTTCATATCTTGCTGCTATAGTGGTAGCTTCAACCTTTAATTCTTCATCAAACACGGCACTTATCATATTGCCACAATCAATTCCTGTTTCAGAAAAGAAACCACACATCATCAACATAATGTTCATCCACACTATGGTGGGATATCTGAGCATGCATGTGCTTCATCAAATCCATCAGTTGCAGCTGGATTCACCAATTCACATATAACTTTGCAATCATCATCCACATGTGTCTCATCACAGTGGGATTCACCATCAACTGCCTCATCCACGTTACAGTGGATTCCTTGAGCATTTATATGCTCTTGCTCTGCTTCACATACAGAGGCTAATGCTTCTCTCTCTGCAATTTTTGTTGCATCATCTTCATCCATATGCATGCTTGCATAATGGGTCTTAATTGTATGGTATTGAAAACTATCATCCACTTTTGAGTGGGATTCTCCAAGCTATGTTTTCCTCTCAGAGTCTTCCTCATCTACTCTCAGATCTGCAGCTAACTTCTTTGCTTGTGACATAACTTGATGTTGCACGTCACTCCCCCTTGCACCAAACTCTACTTCCAGGAATTTCCATGCTTCCTTGGAAGTTGTAGCTTTTGCTACCTTGCACAAACACTTCTCATCCAATGCTTGTTTTATAAAATTCAATGCTAAAACATAACATACGACATCATATGGGTTATTAGATTCGTACTCAATTAACTCTCTAGCTCAAAGAAAAGTTAACATCTTGGTAGCCCAATGATATAAATATTCACCTTTAAACATAGGAGGTGGTAGCAAATCAAAGCTACACAAATCACCCTTGATTTCTTCTTTGTCTTCTGCTAGACTTCTCAGTTCCTTGGTTGCGGCCTGAACCTCTCTAACCATGGCAATGATCTTTGACTCTTCTTTTCGATTTCTTTTCTTAGTTTTCTTCAGTGGCGCTTTGTGACCCATCACTGTTGTCATTCCTTTTTTTTATAGCTACTTTCTTCATTGCTTGAGGCTATATTCCATATAGCCCCCAAAAAGATATGATTTTCAATATGTGCCCACAGAAGACACAATCTTCACAACAAAAATTATCATGCTTAACAAAACAAACAAAATATTTTTGTAAACCTATAAACTTTGCAAAGCCCTAAACTCTCTTACCAATAAAATCTTTTTCTTTATGTGTTTTTCTTTCGTTAAAAAACAAAAAAAAAACCTTAAAAAAAAAACTTTTATAAAACATCAACCACTTTGTATTTTTAAAAATTTAATAATAAAAAACTACAACAAGCTACCCATCAAATTCCCCATTCCGCAAGTGTGCAAGGAACACGTTACCCATCAAATTCAAGTCACAAATGAAATTCGACTACGGTAAAAGCCCTCCGAAGCACTACGACGCACGGTCTGCAATGTCTTGCGTCCTCTTTACTCCATTGAATATATATAAAAAAAGAAACAAAACAGTGTACGTTTCATTTAGCGATCATTGAATGGCGAGATACTCTTACATAAGATTTGCTCAACCTTTTGTACATAGTCTTTCTTTATATTTTAGAAATGTAGTTTAGTTCCATCTATCATGGTTGAGAATACAACAAAATTCATTTGTACAGTTCCTTTCCTCTTCATCAATGGCCGGGTGGCGGGCCCAATCATTTTACATAGTATTTTTTATTGAACGGCTAAAGGGATAAGAATAATTGGATTGGTAAATTTATAAATGTGTTTTTTCAAGGTTTAATATTATAATTTAATAAATAATAATAAGATATTTTAAAAGAGAAAAAAATATTTTTATTTATTTATTTAATTTGATGTCAAGTTCTAGTTTTTCATTTTGTCATGACGATTTGATGGTTCCAAACTTGTCTATCAAAAGTCTTTTATGTAGATTTTATTTAAAAAAATTTCAACATTCATAATATGGATCACAAAAGCTTAATTCAGATAAGATAATTATTTATTTATTATTGAATTAATTAAAAGATTGAAATGATTATTTCTATAAAGTTGTAAAAAAAATTCAAAATAAATTAAATATGGTGTGCATTTTATGTGTTTATTTTGGAAAAGGGTTTTTAGTATTTAATCTAATTATTTTCAGTACGGAAAAAAGCTATATATTGTATTATATTCATCAAACATATATGTACAGCGATATTCATATGGGAACCATCAGATATGGCAGTATAAAGTGGATCAAAGCCACATAGAGAAAGGATTCAAGGAGTCTTTTCAGATCTGCTACATATAGGTCATATGGAGAGATAATGCTAAAAGCACAAATGCAAATGATAATTCAAAAATCAGTCCCATGAGCCAAAAATATATATGGAAAATACAAAATAAGAGTCAAAATGTTGGGGAAAAAGAAAATCATACCAGATAGACTTCAATATATAAAAAATTATGTACCCAGCATGCAAAAGTCTTGGATATGATGAGAGATGTTGTCCACTGTTATCTGCATCCTCCAGATACCCTGTGGAGATGATAGCCCCTGTTTTGATAAAGCATCTACCCTCTGGTTATTATCCCTAGCAATGTGGGAAATTGTGTAGTCCTTCCTGCTGCTCCACAAAGCCTCAATCCTGTTCAGCCATCTAGAAAGATGGATATTTCTTATGTTATGTTTAGACTGTAAATGATCGATGATGACTTTCGAATCTCCAAAAATATGAAGCTTTTGAAAGCCAAGGAAGTCACAAATAGATAGGAGTCCAACTAGGGCCATGACTTCTGCTTTATTGTTAGATCCGGCTCCTCCATTCCAATGTATGTCAAAAGCTTGTCCATCCTCTGGATTAATGAAAACTCCGCAAGCGCAAGTACCATGTTGAGCAGCTCCGTCAAAATAAGCACGAGGATATCCTGAGGCATCCTTGGACTGAAGATACCTTCCATGCCTAACTTTGGATTGGCGAGGCCATCCAAGCGCATTGTATAAGCAAAAGATAGATTCATAAATTGTTGATAGCGGTTCCTTTTTAGAATTGAAAATCATCCGGTTTCGCCATTTCCATATGGCCCAGATTGTTAACAATGGAATGGGCCTCCACTCGATGAACATGTTACTTCATCCTTTGAAAGCCTCATTAATACAAGGAGCAGTGACGTTGGCGAAACCAAAATGAGCAACTAGATTCTGCCAAATCAACTATGCTTGAGGACATTGTAGAAAAATGTGTACATTGTTCTCATAATTTGATCTACATAGGGGGCATATGGCTGGCCCACACCAATTCCGCTTTTGGAGATTCTCCCATGTGAGGTTCCTGTTATGAAAAACCATCCAGGCAAATATAATAATTTTTATGGGGCACCCTGATTTCCAAAATGTTGTTGGAAAAATATTATCAGATAGTTCAGATTCTGATAATAATAATTGAAGATATATATGCTTTGCATAAACAGTCGATGAGCCACCGAGACCCTTCCAAATGAGGTAATCCCTGTCCGAAGAGTGAAAAATTCCACGCGCTTGCAATGTAGTTATGATAGAATTCCATTGGGATTCTAGTACACTGTTTAGTTGCATTTCTGTTGCAGATTCCAAATGGGAATTGCACCATCCCATTTTCGAATGGCACTGGCCCAAAAGAAATAAACCCTGTTGTGTAAATCTCTCAAAAGCTGGGTGGAAATATGGATCTTTTCTTCCGCACCTGCAAAATCATCTAAACAAATAATAATATTAGATCGGGACTGAAATTTCCAGATCAAGTTTTCTCTAAAGAAAGGCTCCATTCTTTGAAATCCTCTCCATATAGATGAGCCGTTGGAGGATCCAGTAAAGCATTGTCTATACCAGTAAGACATATCCTGATTGTCCATGTACTTAGCTCTAATGGCCTTACTCCAAATAGAATCTCCCATAATTTCTTTCCACATAGTTTTACATAGCAGGGCTCTTCTAAATATGTGTAGATCCAATATACCCCAACCTCCCATTTTTTTAGGCCGAGCCAGCATCAGAAGCTTTGTCAAATGATATTTTTCCTGTTCTTTCTGTCCTCCCCATATGAAAATAACAATCATTATGTTAAGACTGTTGATAATAGATGAAGGGATATAGAAGAGGTGTGCCCAATAAACCATGATTTGTACCAACACAGCCTGAATCAGAATCACGCGACCCCTAATGGATACACATTTGTATTCCCATGCAACTATTTTCTTATAGAATTGATCCAGAATCCACGACCAATCAGCCACACGGTATCCCACAGGTTTCAAATTGAAACCCAAGTATTTTATCCCATTCCGAATAGGAAAAGCTTTAATATTGAAAAGACATGTTAGGAATGAGATAAGATCTCCATTTACATTTTCGACATGACAAGATGATTTTATATCATTAACATACATGTCGGTGGCTTTTTGAAATCTCCCCAAGATTTCATGAAGACATATCCAAGATGTCCTACATAGCAATGCTGACAAAAGGATATCATCAACAAATAAATTATGTGAAATGTAGATGCCCCTGCAAATAGGGAGAGGCTTACATTTGTTTTGTTGAATCACTTTCTTTATATGGAGGCTTAGTGAGTCCATTACTAGAATGAAGAGGAGTGGAGACAGGGAGCAACCCTGTCATAAACCCCTAGCCGCTTTAAAAAAAGGAGTAGGGACTCCATTTATAAGGACTGCATAATTGACTTCCGCCACACAAGCCATGATCCATCTGGTGCACCTGACATCTAGGCCAATCCTAGCCAGTAGGCATCGAATAAAACCCCAGTTCACGCAATCATAGCCTTTTTAAGGTCGATTTTTAAAAGAGCAGCTTCTATATTTCTGCAATGCATTGAATGTAAGCATTCTTGGATGAGAGCCACTGCATCCAAAATATTCCTTTCCTTTAGAAATCCGTGTTGCTCAGGAGACAGATGAAGAGATAGAATGTTCCTAATTCGGATAGCAATAATCTTTGATATTACCTTGTATAGAACGTTGCACAATGAAATAGGCCTATAATCTGAAAAAGAGGAGGAGAGCTTCTTCTTTGGAATTAGAGCAATATATGTTGAGGAAATATATTGGCTTATGTAACCTTGAGATCTCGATTCCTCAACCATATTTAGAATATCTATCTTAAATAATTCAAAGAAATGGATGAAGAAATCGATGGTCCACCCGTCCAACCCTGGGCACTTGTCTTTCTGAAATGATTTCATTGTTGCCAATAATTCCTCTTCTGAAACCTCCGCAAATAGAGCATTGTTTTGATTTTCATCAAACATAGTGGGATATGGGTCTATTCCCCATAGAATATCCTCTATGTCGCAAACAGAATTCTTGCTATAAGCCCTTTTGAAATATTTCGCAGCTTCTCTAGTAATGGCCTCCTGTGTGAAATATGAGTTTCCTTCCTCGTCCTTGATCTCCCAAATAGTGTTTGCTTCCCTCCTCTTGTTTGCGTACCTGTGAAAAAACTTCGTATTTTTGTCTCCCTCTTTGAGCCATAACGCTTGACTCTTAAGCCTCCAAGTGGCCTCTTCTATTTCTAATAGCTTTGTTTTCTTTTTTCTAAATCCCATATATGTTTTCTAATAGTGGACGACATGGAGGGATTTTTAAATAGAGATGATAAATTCTCCAATTTTCTACATATATCCTTCAGTTCCATTCTATTGGAGGCCGATTTCTCCTTTTGCCATCTTTTGACCCCATTTCAAAGAGAAGACAGACGTTCAAGAAAATGCAGAGTAGGATCATTGTCCTACATGGGAGAGAGCTTCCAAGTATCATATATAAATTTGTTGAATTGTTCATCAGCAAGCCATGTACGATTGAATTTGAACGAATATCCAAACCTGCGACCAACATAATTCCAATGGTTAGAAATGGCACGGTGATCTGATATGAAAGATGGAATGATGTTCACTGTAGGGGAGCCATATCTTTCAATCAGTCTTTCATGTAAGAGGAATCTATCAAATCTTTTAGCCAGAAATGAATTATTTGATCGCCCATTGTCCCAAGTGGGGCCTAGACAAGTAGGCAGGATGTCAACAAAATTATTTTGTATAATGGTTTCCCGAACAATCTCCCCATCGGATCATATTTCCTGCCATTGCCCCATATTTCATCGTTACAAAGAGTACAGTTAAAATCTCAACCAATTATCAGAGAATCAATTTCAAGTAGTTCAGATGATAGAAGATTATGCCAAAATGGATATCGATCTTTCTATGGAGCATAAATATTTAATATATGAACCGGGTGAGGAGAACCATGGAAGTGGGCCATAATAAGAATACTAGCAGAACATTGAAATGCAACTGCCATTATCCATTTAGGATCCCATAAAACAGCTAAACCCCCTGACAAGCCCACGGCATTTGTAGCAACCATATGCCATGATGGAAGCATCCGCCTAAAATATGAAATAGATTGAATACTATCATGCATGGTTTCCTGTTTAAGGAGCATTTTAGATTTTGATGTGACAGAAAGATTTTTTAGGGCCAGAAATTTAGGGTCTACACCAAGACCCTGAATGTTCATCGATAGGATGTCAATCATTTTGGGACATCATTAGGTCGGTTTGCTCTAAGAGGCCCCATGTCAGAGATATCATCAGCAACAATTTCCAAAACAGGAATGTCAATTAAGGAGAGGTCCCGAATTGACATATCATGTCTTCCCCTCCTACCCCAAAAGTGTCTACTTCCCCGCTTCTCTTTGCGGCGAACTGTAATATTCCCGGCCGAATTTGGGTTAATAATGGGGGAAGGGGAACGATTGGGTCGGTGGACCGTTAATGGCTGAAGTTTCAAAGATGCTCGTTTAAGGAGGAGGTAAATATCCTGATCGAAAGAATTTCTGGGTGAGGATCGAGGGGAATTTGGCGGGGTGTGCGAAATATATGGGGCTTTTCCTTTGTGGTCAGAAGCATGTCCATGTGATGGAGATGGCGGGGAGTAAGTAGAAATTTAATTTCCATATAATATTTTTAGTAGTATATACAAATGAAAGGTTAAAGTTTATCATAAAAGTAATTATGTCATTTTTGGTTATTTAATTAAATGGATTAATTTTTAAAAAATGACATATGAAGTGAGTTTTAGAATATTCTTAATAGTATACACAAATCAAAGTTTGAGATTTATTCAAAAATACTAATGTACACGTTTTTCCCACTTAATTAAAATAAATAATTAAAGCAAAATTTTCATTGTAAAAGAGTGGCATATGAAGCGAGTTATAATTTTATGGGCAAATGGTATTCCGACAGAGTCTATTTAAAAATCACATATTAAAAATCTCCATAATAAAATGGAAGTGGATTTTCAAAGTACTTAAATTTATAAAATTCCCATAATAAAATAAAAGTGAATGTTATGGTATCTAGTTTCTTTACAACATAAAATATATCATAAAACAAATATTTTTATGATTATTATGAATTGGTGATCATCCATTTTTACCCATAATTACACTAATTTTAATAAATTTTTAACCAACTAAAACTATACTTAAAAGTAGTCATCAAATTCAATAATAGCTAGATCTCGAATTCAATATATTTTGACTAATCGATTGACAAAACTGAGCATGGGGTGTCTGAAACAACTGAGTACGGAGGATGTCTGAGGGGATGTATAGTTAGGATGTACAGATTATGTCTAGACTTTCACATCCCATTCACCAAATCCTTACAAATGAAAATTTGCTACGATTGTGAGGATATCGTGCCTTTCACTCTGTGTTATTTAAATCTATAAATCTATAAAGGATAGTTTTTGTTCTTCGACAAAGTGGTCTATATCTTGGGTTCTTCCTACAGGGAAAGAAAGGGTGCACGAGACAGGACAGACTCCCTGCACCAACACCTTTTTGTCACATCACCGGTGCTCCGATATGCAAGGATTTTGAAGCATATTTTCTTTTTCGTTCCCAAAGCTTCGGATCCAAGTCTTCCAGGTTACAAGTTTTTTATTACCTCCTTATTTTTTTAACCCTCCAGGTCTCTCGTTGAACACCAATAGCTGGAGCCATGGCCGGTCCAGGATTTTGTTTTTCTTTTTGCTATTAGATTCAATATTCTAGGGTCAATGCATTCCTTTTTTATCCGTTTTTTATTTTACACATTACGATATATTAAAAACCTACCTACAGGATCGTGTGTGGCTGTTGGGTTTCTTACCCATAGACCTATGGCCCTAACCCTATCAAAGTCGATGCCATCTTAATTAATTAAAAACTTATCTATTTATCAATATATAATTAAGTAATTAAAAATCAATCAATTAATTTTTTAATATTTTTAATTAAAAACTACTATTTAATTCCTTTTATTTAAGATAAGAATTTTAGCTATAAAATAACAATAATTACACAAATAATTATTAACTAAAACAAACCAACAAAAAAATTATTTTTTCTATTATTTAATTATTTTTTTATTGTTTTAATAACTAGATGTCTTAACCAAGGACTATGGTTGTGAAGTGACAACCTTTACCCATTGGTAACTGTCGCAGAGCCTCTGGCTTACACAACCACCCCTGTTTTTTTTTCCTTTTTTTCTATTAATTAATATTTTTCATTTATAATTATATTTTTCGTTAATTGTTCCTCATTTAATTAATATGTATTTCTTTTCGATGTAAGGTCTATTTCGTTGTTACACTCTGCCTGTAGCTTTACTACATATCTATTTAGTTTATAAATTTTAAAAATTAAATAATTAATATTTTTATTGAAAAATTTCAATTGAACAAATTATAATTAAATAAATAAATCATTTATCTAATTTAGTTTTTATTATTTACTCTTTTTTAAATATTTTCCTAAATTAACAATTAATAATTATGATTCACTTTAATTATAATATTTTTTTTTAATTATGTTTTCAGACCTATCTTTTAAAATTATAATATTATTTTTTTACTTTTAATAATTGGATTTAATAATTTTAAATCCAATTTATTTTGTTTCTTTGTGGACTTTAGAAAGACTTTTGATACAGTTCCTAGATACAACCTTTGGAATAGATTAGAAGAGCTAAAGGTTCCTCTCGAGTTGAGAGTTGCTGCTATAAGGTTATACAAGAATGTAATTGCCAAGCTAAAGAGTAATGAGGGGTGGTCAAAAAGTGTAACATTGGAGTTAAACAAGGTTGCCCCCTCTCCCCTACCCTATTTGGCATTTACATCGATAAGCTCGAAGGCTATTTAGAGGAAGCAGGATGTGATGGCACGATCTTAGCTGGGATAGTCGTCATCCTTCTTCTCTATGCTAATGATATTGTCCTTTTGGCAAGGTGCCCGTCTGATCTTCATAAGCAACTCAGGCTTCTTAAGGATTTCTGCTCTACCATGGGTATGACAGTTAACACTGACAAAACAAAAGTTATGATTATCAAATCTAAGAAGGACACTTACGCTAATTTTATGTATGACAATAATAACTTGGAGGAAGTGTATTCTTACAAGTACTTAGGAATTG
>APFE031722722.1:10935-25335 GCA_000404065.3 Pinus taeda
TTTTTTTTTTTTTTTTTTGGACATTTTGTTTTTCCATATGTTCCATATTTAAGAATGAATTGTCACTTTTAAAGAGGGCACACAAGGTTGCTAGCTGTCACAAAATATTCCACTGACTATAAATATAATTTTATTTGTTGTATAATTCGATTTACCATCGTGCGAGTAAAAATTAAATGTCCTTTTCCTACTACGTGGTTCTGTCAACTAGGGGTTTCCAAAAATACAAGTGAATGCCATCAAACTCCTCACTGAAATCAAAAATCAAACTCTCGGTGAAATTTTCGTAAATATAGGGATGCACAAATTCCTTAACTTGCCAAAACTCTATTAAAATGACATTTTTCACTACTAACTTCATATGGGATGTCATGAACTTTCTTTTAGATAAAACCTCGAATGTGTTTTTAATATCCCAATTCATGTTCTGTAACGCTCGCTTTAAAAGGCTTGAAATGCAAATTATGGTTCAAGCCATAACTTTATAAGGAACATATGCACAGAACATGCTTAGGACGACCAATGCAAATTATATCTACATTATTTAGCAAATCCTGCTTAGCAGAAACACTTGTGACAACTATCAAATTGCCAATTTGTCTATCTTCAACTAAACCCCTCTGACAATACTGAGATTTCCCAAGAAAGAGCAACTAGCATGAAATAACAAGTTGAAATATCATCGAAAATCTATACCTCTGATTGTATATGATGGCTGAAATGTATCATAAAGATATACTTTTGTCAAAGATAATTAAAAATAATGCTAGAAAGTAGCAACCACAAGCTTAACTGACAACCTCTGCCCACTCATTTCCATTCAAAGCCCATGACAGCAAGGCCTAAAGTGCCTACCAATAACAAAATTGCTTCGATGAAATAAGTTGAAAAAGACCCCATCTGAGAACATACGATATGAATACTATCTTCCCCTGCCTGTCATAGACCACAAAAGGCCACATGTCATATACAATAAATGTAAATGTGTCAGTTGAGAGACCCAATTACCTAATATTATAGATCAAGTCCTAACACAACTCCAAAAAAAGGCCACATATCATATACAGTAAATGTGTCAGTTGAGAGACCCAATTACCCAGTATTACAGATTAAGTCCTAACACAACTCCATTATTCTACAAGCTGGGTAAAATGGGAATGGTCACTGCACCAAACCCCTTTTTCTTGAGTACAATATATCCATTATAGTAAGTTTTAGATTAAATTTAAAACATGTTAATTAAAATTTAATATGAAATTTTGATGGTTATGAAGATGAATCATTAATAATATGATTCCTTTCTAAAAAGTTGTCTATAATTTTGTTAATATAAAAATGAAAAATTAATATAATAAATTGAATTAAACTGTTTTATTATTATTATTTTAATTTAATGTTTCGTTATGCATACTAAATCTTTTTTCATATAAAACTAAATTTTAAATGTTTACTCATTTACAAATACTACAACACATACCCCTTTTTCGGATTGATGTTTATGAGTAGTAGGCCAAAACTTGCTAAATGCTTCAATTTCTTTTCCAAAATTTCAGAGATGCCTATTTGAAAACCCTTGATATATTAGTGTTTGATCCGAACAGGTTTCAAACATACTGGTTGTTGGGTTATAGAGATTTCTGTAAATTGCTACCAAGCAAGGAAGAAGTCAAAAGCGGATTGGTATTAAAACCATGGCCGCAGCTCAAGGACTTGTGTTCTTGTCCCCAAATAAGACACTGCAACTGACATATGAGGGTGAGTTTTATGAGGTACTCATAACAAAAGCCCAGCTCTCTGCCATAGCAGACAAAGGGGGCATACCCTCATCTACAGATACTGTAAAGCAAATGTAGCCACATTTTGAATATTGCTACAGGGGCTTAGAGCATACTATATTGCAGGCTGTAAAGACTCCACATTCAAAACAAAATGGAAAGATAAGATGAGAAAAATATTGGATCATAAAGCAATAGAGAGTATATTGGAAGCATAGGATCCTTATAGTTATTGTTGGTCCTCCTTAAGCCTTGCTAGGATTGGTGGCTTAGGCAAGAAGAGTGATTTTCTAGGTATCATTTTCATTTTGTTGCTCCTATGGGGCTTCTTAGATTCAGAATTTGAAGGGACCGAACATGGGAAAAGTGTTGTTTGGTGGCTTGGGCCTGTAACACATGAACTGGTACTTAGCCCCAGACAACTCGAGAGTGTACAAATTTAGGAGGACAAAGGATAAAAAGGAGTTACTATTAGAATTTAAAATACCCTCTTAACAAACTCTACCTGGGATTTCTTGAAAATTTTAATTTACCAGGCTCTGCATTTCATCAAAAGATAAGAGCCTTAGTGTAAAAGAAGGATTGAAACTGAAAAGTAATGAACTGTTATCATTTTTTTCCATTCTACCAGAGTCACAAAACATGTATGTACTAGTTCACTCTAAATGATGCATGATTTATTACAGAGACGGTAAAAAAAGCAATGCTCATTTCTTTTGATCTCACCGGAAATTCGCATTTTCAAATATTCTAAATCTATTAAAATAGTAACAATAGTACAAAATTATATCCTATTTTCCAGTGATCAGGAACTTTACGGCCCTAAAAGCTTTATTATGAGTAAAAGCTTCTGATTTCATTGTCTTCTAATAGTTTTGTGTGAACAAACTCCAAATTTCTTGCACCATTCTGACTTGAAGTAAATGCGCAAGTGGTATATGGTAGGTAGACAGAGTAAACCTACAATTGTTTTGGAGAAATATGTAGAGCTTGTCAATCAGTAATCCTTCAAAAGGACCAGTGCTCTTATTAGTCTTCAATGTGATTTTTCCTAGAACATACACAACCCTTGTATTCTTTGCCAATTCAAGCTACTGCAATTCCTCATCTACATAGTAGTTACTTTTTGCCACTATATTTCTGCTTGCATAACTTCTGTCATGTGAGGAGGAATAAGTTCCTCTGAGCTTGAGATAGTCTTTTATGCTTTCAACTATCTGGTTGATAAATTTAGATCCTTCAATGTTTGGGGCATCTTTGTAACCATATTGGGCTACACATTTATATACACCCTTTGGCTCTAGTTTTCCAACCATAAATCTCTCCGACAAAAGCATTGTCTTGACTGGAATCATTCTTATGATGACAATGACAAGAACTTTATGCAGAGACCCCACATTCTTTTCATAATGTTCAATAATCGGCGGTAAGCCAGAAATAAGGTCACTGTAGAAGAAACAAGTTCCTGGTACATGTGAATTCACTCGGATAACCAATCCATTCAAAACTTATATGCTGAGTTTTCTTCGTGCTAAATATTTATACTTTTTCTGCCTTCCATAGTTCCAAGAGAACATTATGGTCAGAAAATCAGGAAGGGACACCAACCTCCCCGTGGAAACTTATTCAATACAGATGATAGATAAACGCCTTCAAAGATAGCAAAACAACAGAGTGAAGGGTAGTATAAGCAAAACATGTATGTTCAAAACCACAAGCATGACCAAGTTTACTATGCACATTGTAATGAACATAACCCCAACAACCGCAACCCCTGCACCACCAAATACCTAAAATTATCCTTGGAAACTCAAAAGAATCCATAAAAACTACCAAATTCTATTGTCAGATATAAATTTGGATATTCTTACCATGTGCATTACCAATTTGTGTTCCATCCCAGAATCCTACGATAATTGCAATGTAGATAACCATGAGAACATAGTTAACTTCAAGTGAATAGATTTGACCCTCATAATTTTGGGAGGTATGCACAATCTTCACTCAAGGGAAGCAACTAAGAGCCATGGACTATTTTATGATTGAGAATGTTGTTGTAATCAATGCTTTACTGGCTACAATGGCTGCTAAAGTGACAACAATGAACATTGACCAATACACAGGCTATGGTATTTCTTTGTAAAATGTAGAGCCTATGTCCCTTAGGTTTTTTATCACATAAGCTGCTTGTCTCGTATATTTGTTAAGTAGAGATGGGTAAACCAACACACAAAAAGCAGGCTGCAACAAAAAACCCAAATTTCTCATTATATTACAAAAACTTAAGGAGGATGAGCACACAGGTATGATGAAATACTAGTAATTCTGTCCTTGACATATAGCTTAGACCTGGATTGATTTCCTGTTGAAAAGGCCCAAGTCTACAAACATGGCCTCGACACCTGGATCCAGTCAAAACAAAGAACTGATGTTAGTGTTTCTATTTGTATAACTTTAGCATAAATAATTGGGATGAAGTTATGAATTGTGTTTGAGAAAATCATTGGTATGGATTTATCAATTTTGTTAGAAAACAGTTCCAAGTATACTATATGATAAAATGAGACACATATCATCAATCAATACCTGTTATACATAAGACTACACCTCCAAGCATCACCCATCCTTATTAGTGATATTCATGAAAGTAATAGTATATATAATATGGGTTGAATGCCTTGAATGCTCCAAGATAAAATTTCACAATATTATATTATCCTATCATGATGTTGGTCACGAACCAGGCAATCATTATGGGTGAGAACTTGAATCTAACTTTACTTGTACCAAGTTTTTGAAAAAGGAACAGTAGTAACAGGATAAAAAATGACACGAGTACAACAACGCCTGCATGAGTTAACATACAAAAACATAAATTATGTCAGGAAGTGGGATGCCATAATTCACATTATACACACAGATGATATCATGTTTATGATAGGGAGCTGCATCCCTCCTTCAAATAAACTAACCCATACTGAAAAACTTGATTACATCCCAATACACTCATGGAACCCAAGCTAATAGTGTCTACTTCACATTCTTGTATCATCTTACCATGGCTCATGTTACTGTTCCTTGACTGAATTCCTTGCATAGCTGACAACACTGCAGGATTTAAAAAGGCATCATAATTTGGAACAAAATCAACATGTGCAGGATTTAAAAAGGCATCATAATTTGGAACAAAATCAACATGTGCGATGGATCATTGTAATTTTAATTAAAACTTCTATCAATTTTATTAAAATACCTCAAACATTTTTTATAATTTTAATTAAAAATTCTGTTAATTTTATTAAAATACTTCAATTCTGTCTATGATTGATTATCATTAAAACTACCGTGAAGGTTTGTGAGTTTTTGAAAGCCAAAAATAGGCACCATTGAATTTTATTTGGATCACGATTAGTTACAATGAACAATTATTTGTGCAATAATTTGTATGTTAGGGTTTTGCAGTATGTTGACAGTAAGAATATTATGGCTTTGTCTGCACCACCACAACACAAAAATATTTCAATCCAAATCTTTCTTTACAAATTACAAAAAAAAAAATCTCAGCAAATTTGATATTGCAAGCACTCCAGTGAAATATAATAAAATCCACAAGATAAGCATAAAATCCTTCCTGTGCAAGAACGCTACGCCGCCTTATCTGCAGATACATGGTAAACATTTACTTTCCCCGCACAGAAATTTGTGAGAAAGGAGAAAGGGGACTCTCGTTGGGCTCTGCATAAAATCAAGCTCAACATAAATTCTGCCACTGATTTGAGGGGAAAATTTTATATTTGATGTAATTTAAAAACAGAAGAGGGCAAGAAGATTTAATTTATTATGATTATGATAAATCAAAGAAGCTCTCCCTCTATTAAAGTGTGATAAGGGGTGAGTCAATAATTGAACAATGAGTTTAGATACTCAAATTTAACTATAACGAAATTGAATTTTATACATATATGCATCAAATATCAAACTTACAGGTGACTGCGGATTCCAAAATTTAATAGGTGTGGAGTTATCCTTTGGCTACTAAAAAAGCTCGTAGGGAAGGAGATTTGCGTCCAGATTTGGGGTTTTTGCGTAGTTTATTGGATGTACCAGCATGTATTTTAGCCGAGATTGTGCTTTGAATTTTTTCCATCACCACTGCTCAGCTTTCATGGTACTCATTGAAAATAATATTGTTCCTCCACCTCCAGATCTCCCAAAGAACAATGGGTGGAATGAAGCCCCTAGTGCCATGCTACGAACTCCACCATTCAAGACACTCTGGAATATCAGACAACAGTGGGAGCTGTAACCCAAATGATACATCCAAGGTATTCCAACTTTTTGTAACCTTGGGGTAGCTTATGAACAGATGCAAATTGTCCACTTCCACTTTTCTACATAAAACGCAAAACCCAGGTCCAGACCAACACCTTTTTTGTAGATTTTCCCAAGCCAAGTTTTTGTTCCTCCAAACTAACCAGAGAAAAAGAGATTTTTTAGTAGGAATATGGGAGCTCCAGAATGTAGAAAACCAACATACCTCAGCCTGGTTGGTTTCTAAACAACATAGTCGATTGTATGTATCTGCCACCATTATATTGTCAACCTTCATCTTGCCGTGCCATATGATCGAGTCTCTATGGATGCTATACTGTTGGAGTTGCAAACAAATCGAATTCTAACTTTACCTTATTAAAGAAATCACCACATCAATCTATATTACATAACAAATTTCGTTAGATTCCCATGGAATTTATAATTTATAAGAGTCACGTACGTGAAATCTATTTCTATGCATAACAATGTTATTATGTTGCAACCTATAATATGGAATTTGATATTATTTTATTTATATAGGAAGCTCATAAACGTAGCATGGAGCTTTGTCCATGGAAATACTTGGATTACATAATTATAAATGAATTGAAAAAGTAGGTGGGCTTATATGTTAATGTTTCATAATTATAAACTAAATAAAAATGTGAGTGCAGTTGTACTAGATGACAACTTTACCTTATTAAAAATCACCAAATCAATCTATATTACCTAACAAATTTCGTTACCGAGATTCCCATGAAATTTATATAGTTAGAAAATAACTAAATACTCGTGGACTTGTAAACATATTGCCAACATACATGATGTACATTACCAACTTTCTACTCTTCATGTCACATATAAGATCCGTCGAGAGATACACTTCATTTTTTTTTTTAATAAAATTATGAATAATCTATTTACAATAAATGAAAGAAAAAAAAATTGCTCAGCAGCTGCAGGCTAACAACCGGAACGATGTGAAAATGGAGGTGATGCTTGCTTCAGGAAGAAACTGGAACTGCAAACCAGAAAGAGGACAGTGAGGATCTGAAAGATCAACAAACAAAACAAGACGAAAAGCCACCAGAGGTACGCTCAACTACATGTAAACCCGTTGCCTCTGTGCGCCCAAAGGTAGTACTACCAGGCCATCGAATCAATGCAAAGATAGAGTACATGAAAGATCATGCTCTAATCGGGAAGTTCATCAGTCTGTGGTCGACTGAGAAGGCTTTAAGGAGCTAGATAAATGCGAAATGGCACCCCAAAGGACATATAACCCTACAGTTAGGACCAAAAGGGTTCTTCACTGCCATCTACAACTGCCTGGAGGACAGAAATAGGGCCCTGGATGGAGGGCCTTACTTCTTTAATGCAGTTGGTCTGTTTCTCAGAGGATGGGTGGAACGCTTCAACCTGGACAAGGAGGATCTTAGTTGTGCTCCGGTGTGGATCCGCTTATACTCGCTGCCAGTGGAATACTAGGAGGAAGACTCCCTACAGGCGATTGGTAATACTCTGGGCGAGTTTGTCAAGATAGCAGAGGAAACGAAAACTTGCAGATACACCTCTTTTACACGTATATGCGTCTATATGAACCTCAACTAGGCTCTCCCAGATGCAGTAAGCATATCTCACTATGATATTGAATCGGTTCAGTTGATTGATTATGAACATGTGCCTTTTAGATGTCGAAGATGTCATGCCTTAGGGCATTTATTCAGAGACTGCCCGTTAACGCAAAAACCCTCTCCTGCCTCTGGTCCGGAAGCATCTGAAGCAGGCGGCTTCATCAAAGTAACAAATCGCCGAAAATCCCACAAGAAACAAGCTTCAAAGACCAAAGTACCGCAAACCGGCCCTTCTATGCCTTCAACAAGCAACAGTTTTGGTGTTTTAACTCATCAGTTGGACCCACAAATGGACTTTCCTACACCACCAGAGACAGAGTCAATGAAAGACAACCACAGAAAGATGGCAAATCCCACAATGCCTAATGCAGATACGCTAGGCAAGGAAGCTTCTACCTCAGACAAGCAAAAAGAAATATTATGGAACACTCAAGTTATGCCGATGGAGATACCACATTCAAATGCCAATCAAGAAGAGGATCCGACTGAAGAATCAAATGATCCACAGTTCATGGAGGAAGAAACAGAAGCAATATATATTGGGGATTTGGACATCCCAGGTCTGGAAAAAGCATGCACAATAAACAACTTTGACAACATTCCAGGGGGACAACTTAAGAATCTGGAAGAAGTCCTATCTCGAGCGCAGCGGCAAAAATCTCTAGGTATTCAGACTGGCGGCCCCTGGGATGGTAGATTCATAGCCAAAGATATCAAAAAGCGGGGAAGGAAAATTGATTTACAAAGAACAATCACAATAGGACAATTTCTAGTGGATTCCGGCAGGTATTCCAAGTTAACCAAGTACTACAACACTGAAAAAATCCTTCCCAATGAAGTTAATCTCTTGGAATATAAGAGGGCTTAATAGCTCAAGGAAAACTCGAATTCTTAAAAACATGATAAAGCAAGAAAATCCTCAAGTCCTGTTCTTGCAAGAGACCAAATGCAATTCTAATGAATTAGATAGATTAGCTGCTAAAATCTGGCCTGGGAGCCTCAATATGGCGGTGGATGCGGATGGCGCCTCTGGAGGCCTAGCGATTATCTGGGATTCAAGAGCTATCAAGCTCAACAATTTCCATGCACACAGGAATTTTCTACAAGCAATCTTTCACATTATAGGCACAAATATACACGGGCTCTTAACTAATGCATATTTTCCACAGGAGACTTCTCTTAAAGCAGGTATCCTAAATTCTCTCTCTGAAATTAACCGTAACAGATCGCTCCCTCTTTGGATTGCTAGAGGCGATTTCAATATGATTACAAAACTAGAAGAAAAGAGAGGAGGAAGATGCAGAGGAAGTCAAGAAGGGTCAATCCTAAAGGATTTCATTCAGAATAATTGGCTCCTTGACCTTCCCTTCAATAATGGAGTATTTACCTGGAATAATAGAAGAGCAGGGAACCAGCAAATAGCATCTCGTCTGGATAGGTTTTTACTCTCGGACAATGCTATTCATCTAGGTGGAGACTTCACAACCTCTATCCTGCCATCTCGGGTTCTGATCACTGGCCCATTTCCCTCCAATGGTCTCATCCGAGAAACAAGCTCCGCAGACCATTTCGCTTTGAGGCCTTCTGGCTGCCTCATCCGGACTTCCAAAAATTAATCAATACAAAATGGAACAGCTTCTCTCCTCCTCCAGGCTCAAAAATGTTCCAATTCCAGCAAAAGCTCAAGCACTTAAAAGGCAAGATCAAGCATTGGAATCACACATTTTTGGCAATATCTTTCAGGGTAAAGCAGCTCTCGAGCTAGATATGAAGCAGCCACAACAGAAGATTATCATCAATGGCCGATCAGAGGAACTTTTAGAACAGGAAAAAACCCTTGAAACACAACTTGCTGAAAAGGATAAGCAGGAAGAGATGTTATGGAGGCAAGAATCAAGGATCAGGTGCCTCAAAGATGGAGAGAAAAACACTAAATTCTTTCATAGCACTACAATCCAGCGCAGGATGCATAATAATATAACTCATATTCAAAACGAGAAGGGAATCAAAGTGGAAAAGCATGAAGAAATTGAGAGTGCACTATTAAACTATTTCAAGCAGATGCATCGAGAGCCAAACGGTGACATAACACAGGCTATAGAGAAAATTACCCGAAATATTCCCAAACTAATCTCAGAAGAGCATAACCAAATGCTTCTCAAGCCTGTTGATCTCCAAGAGGTGGAACATGCAGTGCGACAACTGAAAGCAGGCAAAGCCCCAGGCCCAGATGGATTTACCTCTAATTTTTTCCATAACTTCCCGGAGCTAATCAAGATGGAAGTCTGGCAGGTGGTGGAGGAGTCTCGATCCTTAAGATGGATGTTTCCGGGAGTGAATGCTACTTTCATAGCTCTGGTTCCCAAGGTGGATCAGCCAAGCACACTTGACAAGTATAGACCGATAGCTCTATGCAACATAATCTATAAGATCGTGTCTAAAATCATAGCATCCAGGCTCAAACTTCTGCTTCCTCTCATCATCTCGCCCGAGCAATCTGGATATGTTGAGGGGAGGCAGATCACGGACGGGATCATCCTAACTCATGAAATAATTCACTCTCTGAAGATCTCTAAGAAGCCAGGTATGCTCCTCAAACTAGATCTTTCAAAGGCTTTTGATAGCCTAAGTTGGATGTATATTGAAAAGATTCTAATGGCTTTTGGATTTGCTGCTCCCTGGGTTCGATGGATTATGAGCCTCATCTCATCCTCCTTTTTCTCAGTTTTAATCAATGGCATACCCTCCTCTATCTTTCATCCTACCCGGGGCATCAGGCAGGGAGACCCCCTCTCCCCTTTTCTGTTTGTAATCATGGCCGTAGGTTTAGGTCGCAGTATCAGGTCGGCTCAGCAATCCATGCGACTCAAAGGCCTCTCCTTCCATAATTCCCCTACTTTCACGCACCAGCAATTTGTAGATGATAACATGCTTTTCGGGCATCCTTCGGTCCAGGAGGCGCGCCAGCTCAAAACCCTTTTAACAAACTTCTCGAAGGCCTCTGGAGCCTCTATCAATAACTCCAAATCTCAAATCGTTTTCTTTCATACCCCAGCTGTAATTAAGTCGGCCATAATCCGCATTTTGGGTTTCTCTTCAGCTAAAATCCCTTCTACTTATTTAGGTGCTCCTCTGATGGCCTCAGCCCTAAAGCACTCTTCCTGGAGAATCCTTTTAGAAAAACTGGAGGTGCGTCTTTCCTCTTGGACACAAAGATCTCCTAATATGGCAAGCCGTCTTGTCCTCATAAAAGCAATTCTTCAAGCTATGCCTTTAGACCTATTCTCCATCCTTGCTGCTCCCAAATGGGTTCTTAAAGAAATCATTACTCTCCAAAGATCATTTCTTTGGGGCAGTAGTGGCCTCAGGGGAAAGTGGGCTCTAGTCAAATGGAATACGGCGTGTCTTCCAAAGAAAGGAGGCGGTATTGGTCTGCGAGACCCCTCTCACAGCAATGAAGTTATGGGGGCTCAAATCTGGTGGAAATGGCTAACTGAACCTCTCACCCCTTGGGCCTCGCTATGGACAGCTAAATATGCCAGAAAATGCCCAATGGAGGAACTAATTAGATTATCAGAGATCAACACAGGTTCAATCATGTGGAACTCGGCCAAGCAACATAAGAATCTCATTCAGCAACATAGCTTTTGGGAAGTGAAGAATGGGAGAAATGCAAGGTTTTGGGAAGACTCTTAGCAGCAGATGCCCAAACTCAAAGACCAACTCCCTCTCAGTCCTCATTTGGAACAGGATATGCAACCTCATGATACGGTGGGAAACTTTTGGAGGACCTCATCAAACCAAGAGTACAGAGAATGGCTCAGAGCTACTCAAATCTTAAGACAGGAGCAGAGGCAAGTCCAACAAATCCTGGACACAGAATTAATGAAAAGGAAAATTCAATACTAGGAGGAAAAGGACATTCTTAGGTGGGGATATGAAGAAAAAGGCACCTTCTCTACAAGAGAGGCCTACAATATCCTTATAAAGGAACACATGGTGTTAGATCCGCTATGGAGCAAAATATGGGACCCCTCCATATGGCCGAAAGTGTCCACCTTTCTTTGGCTCCTCTACCACAACAAGATTCTCACGTGGGACAATCTGAGAAAAAGAAATTTTCATGGACCCTCCATCTGTCCCAACTGTAAACAGGATGAGGAAACGATAGAGCATCTGATGCATTACTGTCCGTTGGCACACAAGCTTTGGCAAAAGATCAGTTTCCGCTGCCAAAAGGATGGCAGATCTAACGAAGATATCATTGCTACTGTGCGCAACTGGGACCACAACCCATATCAAAGTAAGATCTTAAATTTTCTCTGGAAGCTCATTCCAGGCTTTGTTTTGTGGGCCATTTGGAAGGAGAGAAACGGTAGAATATTCAAGGATCACACCAGATCGTTGGAAGATATCTGGAAAATAATCCCCCAAAATATTGAAGAAACCATATCACTCAAGACCTGGTATCAAGAGGATTTCCCAACTATCCCCCAAGAACAATCAATTTGGAAAAATTGGAATTTCGAAAGGAAGCAAGATCAGCTAATCAAAGGAACAAAGCCGCCGAGAAGCCACTTTCCTGAGAAATGGCTACCTCCCCCCATGAATATGTACCAGCTAAATTTTGATGGGGCCTCAAAAGGTAACCCAGGGAATTCTGGCTTTGGAGGAATCTTCAGAGATCACAAGGGAGCTCCTATCTTAACTTTCCTAGGTTCAAGAGGATGGGATACCAATAACTCAGTAGAATTGGAAGGTCTTTGGCAAGGGCTACTTTTGGCACAAGGTAAGGGCCTCTTTCCTTTTATAATAGAGGGAGACTCACAAATCATCATCAAAATGGTCTCAAGAATCCTACAAGGCTCCCCATCCTGGAAGGTAAGGAACAGTTGGAGAATGGCAAATATGTTACAGTCTATTGAACGTTGGTTTTCTTCCCACAGGGCAGTAACTCTGAAACACATTCGCAGAGAAGGGAACAAAGTCGCAAACTTACTAGCTAATATGGGAGTTGACTGCATGATGCATCTACATGTTGGATCAATTTCTCGCCTAGCCTCTGAATCTCAACTCTTGGATTATAATAATCTAGTGCAAAAGGAAATGCCACAGATGGAAGAAGCACCCCCGGATACGGGTGGCACAATTGAATTTAATGAAACTCATGCAAGTTAATAAAACCAGGTACTGCCAGCTGCAGGGCAGCGTGGCCTCCCAGTTTTTCACCTCGCGTAAGAGGAAGGTAGTTATTAAGGTTGGATATTGCAGGATTTTCGCATTAATGGAGTGCGCGCTTCAACGCAACACTGCGATTGTTATAATCATGTCGACCCTTTGTGCTCTATTCACTCCTCGCGCTCAGTCTTACGACTCTGGGCTCTAGTTTAATGTGGGTTTTGGTGACAGGATGCATCTTGCAAACAGAGGCAAGCTTCAGGCAGGCTCTCTGTCTTTCTGGGAAAGTTTTGATTACGCCAAGGTTCCCCACGGAAGGATTAGCACGGCGTTAAGGGGTAAGCTATCCAAAGCTCTTGAATTCAGAATTGGTCGTGCTGCATATCCGTCTCGAGCTTTCTCTGTGTGTTTAATTTGGTCTCTGGGTCATTCTTGTCATACCCCTGTTCCTGCCTTTGGTCTCTCTGATCTCTATGTGCCTTCCCCTTCGCTTTTCATAATGGTTCTCCAAAGCAGGAGGAACCGTTCTAGGGGGCGCCGAGGCAGCGGCAATCATCCTTCTGCCGGTCATTCTGGGGACCCTGTACACTCGCCCATTAATCTTCCCTCCTCTCATGAGGATTTGCCTCCCCTGAGCCCTAGGCGCAAGCCTATTCCAAAGAGTGCTTTCCAAACAACGCATTTCAAATTTCAAAGCAATTTGAATAGGCCTCTGATTACTGCTCACATTACCATAATCCTTTCAGAAGAAGAAAATCAAATCTCCCCTCTGTCATGCATTGCTCCTAATCCTTCTCAAAGCAGTGAGCATTCAATGGATGAGGGAGGTCCGGAAATTCGGCAAAGTGACAAGTTTGGTTAGGAGGGCATTCCGCCCAAAAGCATTCTGCCCCTTAAGGACAATTGCCCAGTTGCTGGGGAAGGGACTATAGGCGCCACAAGTCACTCCTTGGCGAACCCTGTCAGCGAGACGAATGGCAATGAAAGTCTGAGGATTGGCAACGCGTGTCTGGATGCGGAGAAGACTCCTGGGGAGGATATGGAAGCATAATGCCACCTGTGACTGCTTTTCTCCTTTTTGCTTTTGTTACTGCTCAGATGACCACCTCGAGGCTTTTCTGCTCACAGTCAAGGTTCAACATCGTCAGTCTGCTGTTTTGGCTTCCTTTCGGGGAAGTGGTGGTCTTCTTATTCGCTGGTTTGCTAAGAATTTCGGCTTTTCTGTTATCAACGTCTCTTTCTTCTTTCTACAAGTCCATTTATGGGTTTAATATCTTTTTCTAGATCTATGTAATTGCTATCCCCAGGTTCTTTTTGTAACAGGGCAGTGCTGCTGTGTTGAGTGCTCTCGGGCTATGGCCTCTGTAGCCTCAACTCCATGTAAAAATATTTTGCTTTATAGTTAATAGAATTTAGTCTTTGCAGAGAAAAAAAATGAGAAAAAAAATGAAACATTGCTCTGAGAGTACATAAAATTACAATCCAATAATGTTTTTAAC
>APFE031722722.1:62708-92054 GCA_000404065.3 Pinus taeda
TATTTATGAGAAGGAAATGGTGGCAATACTACATGCACTTAAAAAATGGCGACCTTACCGAATGGGAAGACTCTTCAAGGATGAGGATGTGGAAGCATTGTTTTGTGCTATTTCTATTATCCAACCACATTGGATAAACGAAGCAAGGGATGAATGGAAGAAGGACAAAGAAGTATGGCCACTTATTCAAAAGTTGCAAAAGATCTCAATTCAAACAATATTGCCAGAAATTGAAGAGGAAGGAAAAACCATATTTGAACTTGGAGCAGTCACAGAAACAAGAGCCCGACAGCTACGAAATCGATCAATTTCAGAGTATCTCATCAAGTGGAAGAATTTACCCACTGAAGGTACCACATGGGAGGACAATAATTTTATACAGAAGCATCAAGGACTACTCAAGCATTGAGGACAAGACTTTTTGAAGGAGAGGGGCATGTTAGGCCCCTATACTACTAGTGTAACCCCTTATTATTATTAGTACAACCACCTTATTATATTGATGTACCATGTAGTGCCCATATTGTTACTACTGTGCCCCATAGAAGCCCACTATTGTTATTATTGTGCCCTTACATTATTATTGTTATGTAGGCTCTGATGATATAATGACCCCTTAGACTCCTATATACAGAAAGAGGTCTTTTCATTTGAATCATCCAAGAATTGTTCATTTATGTAATGTAAAGGAGGTTTCCCCCTCGAAGAGGCTTAACTCTAAGGCATTGATCTATCTTTTCTATCTTTTCTTGAGCTGGTTTCATAACATATTCCCACACTGCCAAGCTCATCTCTGCAGGTGGTGAGCTTGTTCAGATATGTGGAAATAGTATCTCCCTTCTCCATCTTGATTCTTCGAAGCTTATCCTTGAGCGCCAATTTCCTCTAGTCACTCCTGTTCTGGTAGAGGTCCTTCAATGTCTTCCACACTGAAAATGGAGTATCCTTCCCATGGAGACTCGAGACAATATGGTCTCGAACTCCCTCAAGGATGATCCATTTCGCCTTCGCCACACACTTCTTCCACTCAGCCAACTTTTGTACATTAGTTGAAGCTGGCTTTGGGATTTCTTGATCAATGAATTTCTTCAAGCCATTGTCTTCTAATATAGCCTCCATTCTATCTTTCCATGCTATGTAATTCGAGCTACCTTCCAAGGCATACTCAAGTCTCAAGCCATAGAACGTCATTGACCAACTTTGAAGTATGATATGAATTTGATTTGCACCTGCAACCCTGAACTTAAAACTTGAAATTATCTTCTCAATATACTATTCACAACTCTGATACGATGTAGAAAGTCTGATGTAGGTTAACCCGATAATGCAATATAAATCAAAGAAGAATATTATAACCTACTTCTACTATCAATTTGTGGAAGCTTAAAGATCGAGCTGAACAATATAACCAAAAGAAGAAGAGCCAATCGCACAATACACATGAAAATACTTTGGGTAAAGCCTTAGCTAAAATCCTCACACTATTGTATTATCATACATGCTGGAAATATATAAGAATTATACAAAGCCTTAGCTCTCACAGCTAGCCAGCTCTCAGTACAATCCTCACAGATGCTCATAGGAAATCTTGGCTTCTCTCCAACATTCCTCTCTGCCCTCCAAGCTCCTATTTCCTTGCGTTGTTCCTTGTGGATGATCCCCTGTTACTAAGTGGATGATCTCCTTCAAAACTGCGCAATCCTCAAGGATCAATCCCTTGACTGCATGCATGAGTTTTATCCATGAGAAAGCACATGCAATTGATAGTACATTGTCCTTGACATTAATCTCAACCTAGTCTTTCTCAAAATAGACATGCATGAGTTTCTGATGAGGGAATCTTCTGTTAACTGGAGTAGAACTAGTTGAGTGCATGCATGCATCAACTGACTGTTAACTCACTATTAGTTCCTCAAATAGTTTGGAACTAATTTAACTGGACTTAACTTAGTAAACTGAGTTAACTAATTACAACTCTAATATAACTCAATCTTATCTCCTTAATTTAAGGGCTAACTCTTGCATGACTTCAGAAAGATTTCTAACTTGAATTTCTCCAACTAATTAATTTAAAATAAATTAATTAATTATTTCCAAGTAGTTGTTAAGACTAAATTCGATTTTAATTCACAATTTAATAAGGAAAAATTAAATTGGACTATTCTTGTTGCCATATTTCAACAAATGAAAAGCTTTAGGTTCAAACCATGAATGAAGATATTAGATCTATTGAAAGGAATGAGACATGGAATCTTATTGATCTCCCAATAGATAAAACCAACAGTGGTGTTAAATGGGTTTACAAGAAAAAAATTGGATGATAAAGGCAAGATGGAGAAATATAAGGCAACACTAGTTTCTAAAGGATTTGCTTAGAAACTAGGTATTGACTATGGTTAAATATTTTCTCTAGTAACTAGGTTTGATACTATTAGAGTTGTGTTAGCTATTGTATCCTAGATAAAAAAACCAGTTTGCAATATGGACATGAAGTCAACTTTCTTAAATGGTTAACTAGAAGAGGAGGTTTACAAAGATCAATCAACAGGGTTTGAAGTAAGAGGCCAATAGTACAAAGCTGACATGTTGAATAAATCCTTCTATGGTTTGATCAAGCTCCAAGAGCTTGGTACAGTTAGATTGGTTCATATTTACTCAACGACGTATTCAACATAAACAATAATGAGTCCACTCTATATACCACATTAGATTAAGGTAAAATGGTTATAATGTATTTATATTGATGGCATTGATATATGCCAAGAATATAATGATAGATGATTTCAAAGTTGTTATGAAAACAAAATTTGAGATGGAAAACCTTGATCTCATGGAGTACTTTTTGGGAATTCAAGTCAAGTAATATGCTTAAGGGATTTTCATATGTCAATGAAATTATGCTACACAGATCTTAAAGAGATTCATGATGACAAATGCAAACTAGTAGAGACACCGATTGCAACAAGAACAAAATTGAACAAGTTAGATGATGGACCAATAGTTAATTTAACATTATATATGAGGCTTGTAATCAATCTCATGTACCTTACTACAACTAAACCTGATATTATGTATGGAATTGGTTAGATACGTATATTTATGGAATCTCCCATGAAAGTTGAAAAAAATATTTTGATATATATTGCAAGTACGATTGATTATGGATTTTGGTACACAAATTCTAGAGAACACACTTAAAATATTCTCAAACAATGATTTTTCTAGTAGTATTGATGATAAGAAAAGAACCTCAAAATATGCTTTTCATATGGGCACAAATTTGATCCTATCGACTTCGAAGAAACAACCCATTATCTCAATGTATTATGTGAAAGAAAAATATGTACCGACTACTATAGTAGCATGCCATGCAGTATGGCTAAGAATAATTTTAAAGGATATTACACATGTAGAAAAGGAGCCAACTTCCTTTTTTGTGACAACAAATCAACAATTGCATCATCAAAGAATCATATGTTTCATAAGAAAAACAAGTGCATTGACATTCATTGTCACTTTATTCACGAGCTTGTCAACTGTGGTCACATATTTCCTCAAATTCGAAGATATAGAGATCAACTAAAAGATATTTTCACCAAACCTTTGGGAATAATTGTTTTGGAGTTACAAAGACAAAACTAAGGAATTGCAAATGCTAATAAAAGTAGTAGTCGAGATTAAGCGAGGTTATTAAAGTGTAATCTCTCTTGTTAATTAAGTTAGTCAATCTGATAGTTAATTGCTAGTTTGAGATATTTTTAGAAAGACATCTTTATTTGTTTTTGGTCCTAGATAATTCTAGAAAGTTCTTGTTAGTCTTACATATATTTAAACATTGTGAATCATAAATAATTCTAAATAATTCTTAATTTATTATAAAATAGAAAAGCAAACAATGCCCATAAGTTTTCGTTCCTATATTTAATTATAAATTTTAACAATATCAATAATTAAAAATATTCTAAATATTCTAACTCTATGTAACAAACTTTGCTTACCATCAACCATATGAAATAGGACACAATCTCCTTTCTAAACATTATTAATAAGGCGCAGAACCCAATAAATATCACCATAGAAAGGTTTTCAGGATTTTCAAACCTCCGAAATCTGTATACCATGAGCACAAGAATATCTTGAAACATATGTACTTCATGGGAATATACATACACCTTAAAATATTAAAGCAAAAAATAATATTTAAATTATTATTTTAAAATCAAAACTACTTACCATATTTTTATAGGCTTAATGATGATGGAATAATTAAATAACTAGGATTATATTGGATTTCAGATTTCTGTGGCTTGAATCTATTGAATGAATGACCGGAGAATCCACAGTTTTATCATTTTTGAACCGACGTTTCGATCCCAGTGGGATCCATCTTCAGGATGAGAGAATGATCCCACTTGGGATTCGAAACGTCGGTTCAAAAATGATAAAACTGTGGATTCTCCGGTCATTCATTCAATAGGATTATATTGATTGTAAATTAAACGCTCATAGAGTGATATATATATAGATGTGAAAATTCAAAAATATGGTCAAAGAATATGTTGCTTTGAATTTTATTATAAGAACAATTTTTTTTATGATTAAATTCAAGGATAGACACCTTTCAGATCTATGATATGCTATCCTAACTTTTTAAGTTAATAGCTAAGAATAAATCATGTAAATGATGAACCAAAAATGTAAACTAAAGTTGGGAAAATTAAACTCATAATATGTTATGTTTATTGAAAAGAAAAAAAATATTTTAAGTTTTTTTTTTAATGGTTTGAAATAAAGATTTTTTATTTTAAAAGATTTACTTTTATTAAAGAAGAAACCATTAATGTTTCCATATTATATATATATATATATATATAACCAAATTTATTTCAAATTATATTTAGTAATATGAAAATAACTTTATAATTACACTAAATTTTTTATTAATTTAAATATATTAAATAATGTATATTGATAATTTTGAAAAAAAAAAAAAAAAAAATTCCTAGAAAATAATATTGGGAAGAAACATAAATAATATGTAACATTTTTGGTGAAAATTCCATGTAATAAAAGTTAATAAATGAAAAATAATAATCACGGTTGATGGGACACTTATTCCAAGTTGAATGTTGGGCGAGACATCCTAGTGTGGGTGTTCATTGGCTTATTATGGCTAAGGAAATTGGCAAAAGAAATGGCTAAAGCCTTGGAAGGGCAAAATGACATTTTTGGCACGATTATTTATGAAAAGGTCATAGGTTGCACACGAGGAGGAAAATGAAGAAAAATAATGGCAAATGAAGAACATAGAGGCCTCATTAATGAAGAGGCTTCTAAGGATCAGTGGGTACCCTTTTGTCAATGCGTATTTGGAGCTTGCTCATTATTTTCTATCTCTTTCTCTCTCTCACTCTTGGATAGTTAGAGTTTTCTTGGAGCACTTTGGCATTGGAATAAGAAAGACAAAGAAGACAAGAGGAAGCAATGATCAAGTAGGGAAAGGCATGATCAAGCAGCTACAACGAGATTCTTTGTAGGTATCAATTTTCATATCTATTATCCTTTCTATATTTGGCATGCATGGTATTGAATGTGGTTCTTTTGTTGTTATGTTATGGGTTTTGCCAGGTGTGACAGTGTTTTTAGCCTAGCCTTTCCATTTCTAAATAGCCATGGTGTGATGGGGTTCTCATGTTTAGGTTGAGCTGGATTATTGGATGGATTCAACGCTGAGTGAGGTGGATCTCTTAAATGATAGTACACATGGCCTAGTAACCCTTGAACCAGATTATGGGTTGCGGTAAAGTCGGATTTTGTGTTGCCTCGGATGGCCTAGGAATTCTTGTTGGTGAATGGCAGGATATACGGTAAAGCCTAGAGCTGGTTTTCTCTCCGTTGGGCCTAATAATCATGGGTTTGGGATATGTTGTAAATTTTGGAGATTTGGTCTCGGTTTAGGGCCTCGTGCTATGGGTTTGGATTGTGGTAAAGCCCAAGAGACTAGGAGACAAGAAAAATCCTCATGGTGTAGGTGGAGAAATATGGTGACATCCATGCTTGTTTGGTCGAGTGATCGAGGATCGATTACGGTAAAGCCTGGTTTCTATTGACTAGGGTGAGGTGGTTTAGCCTTAGTATGCCCTGGTTGGTTCTTTTAGTTTGAGTCCCATTCATGCTTGGAATATGTCACGGGGGTGAATGGCTGAAGAGAGATTTGGCTAAGCCATTCTATGATTGGGTGGAACATACAAGTCCCATCTTAGGATTGGATTTTATGTCATTAATGAAAGGTTATTTCTACTTTTATTTTTATAAGTATTGTACTGGTTTATATGTGGATCGTATGGATGTGATTTCATTGGTATTTCTACTGCTATTGTGTTAGTTATATATGTGTTTTATGACAAAGACTATGTATGGCTCGCATCATGTTTTTACTTGTAATTTGAAGAACAATGTATCGATATCCTAATGGATGATAATGCATCAAATGATATGAGGGACAAATGGTCCTTAGTGATTCTTAGATAAGTATGGGATCCCATGCTTAATTCTATTCTTTACACTTGTAGATTAAATATTTGTGATATGTTTGACAAAATTCTTGTCATCGCTAGTAGGGGTCTGGTTAAGGGCTTGTTCAAGTATTTACATTTGCATCATTGTTTCCTTTTTATATTGTTGATCTGAAGGTGACACTGAATTCTGGACAGTGACCTGGGCTCTAGGCCTCAAAAAGTGGCTCACATATCGAGGGCACTGGCACATAACTGGACAAATTCGTCCCTTGACGCTGGCTGACAGGCCTGTGAGAGCGTCCTGAGGTCCTTGGACGCTGGGATGCCTGTAACATGAGAGCGACCAAGAGACAAGTGATTAAAAACTTCAGTGGGACCCCTGAAGTGTTGGCATGGTTCTTAAGGTCTTGTAGCTGATGTGGAATGTTTGTGTGTTAGGTTTTTGTCGATTCTATTTCCTTAAGGTCACACAGGAGGTTGAATCCAATCATAGTGGCCTCTTGTTGCATGTTTACCCCAGTTGGCCAGTTACTTGGGTATATGTGGGAGGAGAGTATTACAGAGTGGTATCAGAGCATGGTTCGCCTCTCAGACTAGAAGGGCTATGTGTTGGTAATGCATACATGTCTGTCATGTATGTGTCTCTTAGACTTGTATTCCATGTGCTTGTTGAATTTTCATAGTGTTGATCATGGTTGTAGTGATGTTGTCATGTAGAACTTGATGTTGTTATTGTGGAATGCATCGTCGTGAATGTATGATTGGTTACATGTTGTTATATGTCGCTTACATGTATCATGTTGCATGTTTGGTTACATTCTCCTATGTTTGGTTACATTCTTGTATGCTTGGTTACAGGTATCATTCTTGTAGGTTTACATGTATTGTTTGCTTATGCTCGATTACATGCATTTATACATGTGTGTGGTTTCTTATGCATTGCTTATGCATGTTGATTTTTGCATTTGGTCATGTGCATAGTGGCATAATGGTTGTAGTTTTCATGCATGAGGTCAAGGTATGTGTAATTGATATGGTCATACATTGATGGATGGACTCTAGATAAAATGATGGTTGCATGGTTATATGATTATGTGTTATGTTTCTATATGTCGTTATGATTATTTTATACATATATCACGTTGATTTGATGATCTTGCAGACAAGGTATCATCTCCGAATTATGCTAAGGTACATTGGTTTATTGTGATTTGGTTTAGCTGACATAGTATGCTTTGCAAGAAAGATATCAAATGACTAGCAAGATGGTAAATCTAATACTTCTTTAGATTTTGTCATAATTGCAACGATAAGGGCCACTTCAGATCAGCCATGGAAAAGATGACTAAACTAATGGGAAGTATGGAAGTAGGTCTCATGGTGGTCACAGGTCGAGTAGAGATGACACAAAGATGCTAGATTGTTGTTTATTGCGGATAGGAGAGGTGATGGATACAAATATTATTATAGTTCTGGTTATGATAGGCATCATGATCGTCATCGTTATCATCCTTACAGGAGGAGTGGTAGGGGATATTTTCCAGATGATTTTAAGAAAATGAATTCACCTACTTTTGATGGAGATCTGAAGAAGACGAAAGATGCAGAGGCTTGGATCCTTGGAATGAAGAAATTATTTGAGTTGCACAATTACACAGATAATATGAAGGCTAGAGTAGATATCTTCAGCCTGGTAGGTAAAGAAGATATTTGGTGGGAAGATCTGAAGCGTGTCAGAGACACCAGGATAGATGATTTGAGTTGGCATGAATTCAAGAGGCTTTTCAGGAAGAAATACTTGTCAAAAAGGTACTACGACAATAAGGCTAAACAATTCTATGAGCTAAAGATGGGATCAATGACAAATGAAGAGTACACGACCAAATTTTTGGAGCTATTGAGGTATGTACCATATCTTAAAGATGAGAAAGCTAAAGTTTAGCGATTTTTCAGTGGTTTTCCATTAAAATTTAGAGATCGGATTAAGTATGAGGAGCCTCGATCACTTGAGGAAGTTATTGGGAAATTGAAGCATTTCTATGAACAGTCAAAGCATAAGAATGAATCTCGGGAAGGATGGAAGGGAAAAAACAAAGGTAAAGGTAAATGGTAGCCTAAAAGAACAAGGCCTCTAAATGAAGATGAGAAAGAAAATGTGGCACCACAAAAGAGGTTCAATGCAATTAGATAGGTACATGGGTTATAGTAGCAACACAGAGGCAATGGTACTAGTCGGTTAGAGTGTTTGACATGCAACAAGGAGCATATTAAAATAGATTGTCCACAGAACCAGGGTTGTAGACCTCAAATATAAAGTGCACAGGAGGCGCATATTGTTAGGTATGTTGGTCATAGTATTCCTCATATTTATGCAGCATTGGATAAGAAATAGGAAAACCATTATGAATCTATCATTGAGATGGACAGTCAGCTTTGTGATAAAGTTATTCTATTTTGATTGACCCTAGATCTAATTATAACTATGTTAGTCCTGACTTGGTGGATAAGTGTGGTTTGAATGAGCAATTGCATGCAAAATCTTGGTTAATGTAGTTGGCTACAGGTACAAAGAAACAAGTTCATCATTGGGTAAGAGCTTGTGCATTTTATTTGAATGGTATGCTTACTGCATCATATTTGAATGTATTACTATTGGGATTGTACATTAAGTTATTGGGTATGGATTGGTTATATCTGCATAGAACCAAGGTGGATTGTCATGATAAATCTATTGAGTGTGTTGATGACAATGGGGAACCAAGAGTCTTGCAGGGTAAGAAGAAAGCCACATTAGTTTGGATGGTGAAAGCTATACAAGAAAAATGTAGTTGCAAGAAAGGGTGTAAGTTATTTGTAATGCACATTTCTAGTGATAAGGGTAAGCAAGTTGAGCATTCAAATGTTTTGAGAAGCTAACTAGTTCTACCACAGTTCAAGGATGTATTTCCTGAGGACATTTCAGAGTTGCCACCTCACAGGGAGGTAAAATTTTCTATTGAGTAAGTGTCAAGGGAAGCTCCAGCATCAAAAGAACCTTACAAGATTAGCACACCTGAGTTGGTAGATTTGAAGCTACAGTTGAAGGAAATGTTGGACAAAGGATAAATTAGGCCAAGTATATCACCATGGGGTGCACCAATATTGTTTGTGAAGAAGAAAGATGGTACTCTTAGATTATGAATTGACTACAGGAAGTTGAACAAAGTTACTGAGGATTGATAACTTGTTCAATTAGTTGAAGGGAGAAACAATGTTCTCAAAGTTATTCATTCAGAGTTAGCCGTTGGAGTCTCTGCTCAGACTATTTAATAGGTTAAGCTGGATCTATGTCTTCAACTTGTCCTGATGATGAACCACACTAGTTGGTTCGAAACGCGTCGACAAAGTTCTTTCTATATGTGATTTTCGCCGAAGCTCTTCTTATAACATAAATGTTCTCAAAGATTGACTTGAGATCTAGATGTCATCAGATATGCATCAAAGAGAATAATATTTACAAGAAATCGTTCTGGATTTGGTATGAGAATTATGAGTTTGTTGTAGTTCCATTCGGTTTGACTAATGCTCCAACTACATTTATGTGCTCGATGAATAGGGTGTTGCATCCATTTTTAGATAAGTTTGTTACTATGTTCATTAATGACATATTGGTATATTCTAAAAATTAGGAAGAGCATGCCGAGCATTTAGCAATAGTACTGAGGTTGTTGAGAGAGCATCAGTTGTATGCTAATCTCAGGAAGTGTAGTTTCTTTTAGACTAAAGTACATTACTTGGGGCATGTTGTTTCCAAGGAGGAAATTGTAGTAGATCCAAAGAAAATAAGGGCCATCATGGAGTGGGAAGCTCCTAGGAATGTGGATGAAGTGATATATTTCATGGGTTTATCATGTTATTACAGGAGGTTCATCAAGAACTTCACATATTTTTTATCCTATCACATCATTGCAAAGGAAAGGTAAGAATTTTGAATGGACAGAGGAGTGTGATACTAGTTTTGAGTAGCTTAAATGGTTGTTAACAAATGCACTAGTGTTACAGATTGTAGATCCAAATAAACAATTTCTAGTGTGAACAAATGGTTGCAAAAGAGGACTTGGTGGAGTCCTTATGCAGGATGGACAGGTGGTATGCTATGAGTCATGAAAACTAAACAAGCATGAGAGGAACTACCCTACACATGTTCTTGAGTTAGCAATGATCATACATGCATTGAATATGTGGAGGTACTATCTTCTTGGCAAGAAGTTTGTACTGA
This sequence comes from Pinus taeda, assembly GCA_000404065.3. Classification (NCBI taxonomy): domain Eukaryota; kingdom Viridiplantae; phylum Streptophyta; class Pinopsida; order Pinales; family Pinaceae; genus Pinus; species Pinus taeda. The sequence goes on from APFE031722722.1 coordinate 73,485, forward strand.
TGAGTGATCATATATGGCTGAGGTATTCGTTTGACTAGCCGAATCTAAATGCTCAACAAGCTAGATGGTTGGCCACGATCACTGAGTTTGATTTTGAGATTAGGTACATCAGAGGAAATGAGAACAAGGTGGTAGATGATCTTAGAAGATGGATATTGGCTAATCACTTAGCAACTATGAGCTCCTATGAGACTTAGACTTATAGGATAAGATCTTGTAGGCAAGTTAGTATGATGTCAGATATATGGATATTGTGCACAGGTTACAGTAGAGTACAGGCACATGTATAGATAGTAGCATAGGTACAAGTACAGGTACAGGTGGTGGTACAGGCATAGGTGCATAGGATGCAGACTATTTCCTTACACTAGATGGATTGGTTCAATTTAGAGAAAAGGTATATGTGTGGGATAACCATGATCTCAAGAAGGTGGTCTTGAGAGAATTTCATGCGAAACCTTATTCACGCCACTAAAGTTATCAGAATACACTGAAAGCAGTGAAGAGATTTTATTATTGACCGAACTTGAAGAGGGATGTAGCAGAGTTTGTGGCTAGGTGTTTTGATTTCCAGCATGTGAAGGCAAAGTGTAAGCACTTAGGTGGACTTCTACAGCTGATTGTGATTCCAGAGTGGAAATGGGAAGTCATTTCTATCGACTTCATCACATGTTTGTTTAGGACAGCGAGACAACATGATTCCATCATGGTTATTGTGGATAGGTTGACAAAGGTTGGACATTTTATTCGAGTGAAGTCTACATTCTCACTAGCAATGTAGCACGGGTATTCATCAAAGATGTCGTCAAGATGCATGGTGTTCTGAAGAATATTGTGTCAGATAGGGAAGCAAAGTTCACTTCCAAGGTTTGGAAGGAGTTATTTGTAAGTTTGGACATAGAGTTGGCCTTCAGTACAACTTATCATCCACATATAGATGGAAAGACAGAGAGGGTCAATAAGATATTGAAAGGCATGTTGAGGATGTATGTGATGCATCAACAACGAAAGTTGATTTCGCATACAACAATGGTTATCAGGAGTCATTAAGGATGAGCCCTTTCAAGGTATTGTATGGATATAGTTGTAACACTCCCATCAACTGGATTGATCAAGTTAACAAGGTACTTATTAGACCAGATATGTTGGTAGAAATGGAACATGAAATGTAGGTGATCAAGAAGAATCTAAAAGTAGCACAAAATAGGAAAAATAGATATGAAGATCGGAACATCTTGTTCAAGGAGTTCCAAGTTGGGGAACATATGTACTTGCGCATCAAACTGAAGAAGAGTTCCTTACAGATTCGATCATATGCCAAGATGGCACCACGGTTTTGTGGACCCTTCAGTATTGTTGAGAGGATTGGGCCAGTTTCCTATCAACTTTCACTACCTCCTATCGTGAAAGTCCATGATTGTTTCCATGTGTCATTGCTTAAGAAGTATGTTAAAGATGTTGACCATGTGATTGACTGGTCTGTATGGCAGGTGGAACCAGATGGATAATTCCAGCCGAAGCCTTAGTGTATATTGCAGAAATAGGTGTTCATGCTCCGGAACTAAGCAATCGAGCAATTTAAAGTGCAGGGAAGAACGTTGGGCTCGATGAAGCTACATGGCATATGGACGATCAGATGCAGGCTATGTATTGTTACTCGTTTATCGGTTGAGGCAAAGTAGTTTTGGCATGGTGTTTTAGTATTATATGTTTGGTGATTTTGGTATATGTACATATGTGTATGGATGTAAATACCGCCATGAGCTATGTTATAAAGCTCCAATAAGTGGTATGAGTTTCATGTCATTATGTTCTCATGTTGTTATGTTAGTTCGCTTTTCAACAAGGTGGTCATGGTAAATATTGCATCGAGCTATGTTATAAAGCTCCATGGGCAATATGTTTTCTTTTAGCAGTTTTGATGAGGTATAGGTGTGGTTCAACACTGAAGATGGTGTCCCCCAAGGGGGAGGGTTCTGTAACAACCTTGGTGAAAATTCCATGTAATAAAATTTCATAAAGACAAAATAATAATCGCGGTTGATGGGATACTTATGCCAAGTTGAATGTTGGGCAGGAAATCCTAGTGTGGGTGTTCATTGGTTTATTACGACTAAGGAAATTGGAAAAGACAATGGCTAAGGTTTTGGAATGACAAAATGGCATTTTTGGTACATTTATTTATGAAAATAATGGAAATTAAAAAAAAAGTAAGGTGAAAGGTCACAAGTTGCATGTCAAGGCAAAAAGGAAGAAAAATAATGCAAAATAAATAAAATAGAGGCCTCATTAATAAAAAGGATTATGAGGATCCGTTAGTAACCTTTTGTCAATTTAGCTTTGGATTTCTCTCTCTCTCACTCTTGGACACTTAGAGTTTTCTTGGAGCATTTTGACATTGGATCAAGAAACACAAAGAAGTCAAGAGGAAGTAAGGCTCAAGCAAGGAAAGGCAAGTTCAAGCAGCTACAACAAGATTCTTTCAAGTATTGATTTGCATGTGTATTTTCCTTTCTATATTTTTCATGCATGATATTGCATGTGGTTCTTTTGTTATTATGGCATAGGTTTGGCCAGGTGTGAGAGCATTTTCATCCTAGCCTTGCCATTTCTAGATAGCCATGGTGTGATGGGGTTCTTATGTTTTGGTTGAGCTAAATTGCCGGATGGATTTGAAGCTGAGTGAGGTGGACCTCCGAAATGATAGAACACATGGCTTAGTAACTCCTGGACAAGAATGTGGGCTGCGGTAAAGACATATTTTGTGTTGCCTTCGATGGCCTAAGAATCCTTGTCGGTGAATGTTGGGATATATTGTAAAGCCTAGAGGTGGGTTTCTCTCTATTGGGCCTAGTAACTATGGGTTTGGGATATGCGGTAAATCCTAGAGAGTGGGTCTCATTTTAAGGCTTAGTGATCCAGGTTTGGATTGCGGTAGACAGGAAAATTCCTCATGGTGTAGGTGGAGAAATCCAGTGGCATCCATGCTTTTTTGGCCTAGTGATCGGGGGGAGATCATGGTGAAGCTATTATGACATGTTTATTATGTTGGCCTAGCAAACCGGGATGGATTGCAATAAAGCATGGTTTCTATTGATGAGGGTGAGGTGGTTTAGCGTCGGTAAGCCCTCGTTGGTTCTTTTGGTTTGAGTTCCATATTCATGCTTGGAATATGGCATGGGGGTGAATGACCATTCTATGGTCGAGTGGAACGTGGAAGTCCCATCTCAGGTTTGGATTTTGCATCATTAATGAAAGGTTACTTCTACTTGTATTTCTATGAGTATTGTACTGGTTTATATGTGGATCATATGATTGTCATTTCATTGGTATTTATACTACTATTTTGTTGGTTATATATGTGTTTGATGACATAGCCTATGTATGTCTCTCATCATGTTTTTACTTGTAATTGGTAGAACAATGTATCTATGTCCTAATGGATGATAATGCAGCAAATGATATGAGGGAACACTGGTCCTTAACAATTCTGAGATAAGTATGTGATACCTATGCTTAATTATGTTGTTTACACCTATAGATTACATATTGGTGATGTGTTTGATGAAATTTTTGTCAATGCTAGTAGCGGTCTAGTTAAGGGATTGTTCAAGTATTTACATTTGCATCATTGTTTCCTTGTTATATTGTTGATCTAAACTTGACACTGAATTATAGGCAGCGACTTGGGTTTTCGTCCTGAAAAAGTGGCTCAAATCTTGGGGACACTGGCACACAACTGGACAAATTGGTCTCTGGATGTTGGCTAGCAAGCCTGTGAGAGTGTGGAGAAGTCCTTGGACATTGGCATGCCTATATCCTGAGAGCAACCAGGAGACAACTAATAAAAAATTTCAGTGGGACCTAGGGGCAAGCTGCCTTAAGTGTTGGCATGGTTCTTAGGGGTCCTGTAACTAATGTTGAAGGTCTATGTTTTAGGTTTCCGTCGATTCCATTTCCTTGAGGTCACATAGGAGGTCAAATCCAACCATAGGAGCCTCTCGTCGCATGTTTACTCCAGTTGGTCAGTTACTTAGGTAGATGTGGGCAGAGTGCGTTACATAATATATCTTAATAGTTTGAAAAGAACATTACAATTATAATATTTGTATAACTTTTATAAATACGAAAAAAATTATGAAACAATAAAAAAACAAAAACCATATATTAAAATTATGGAATTATTTTATGATCAAATTTTTTTTACAAATTTTATTAATAAAAATATTTTCATTATATACATGAATTTACTCTCATCTATTATTTTATAACCAAAACTCTTTTACAAACTCTATCCATCAAATAGAAAATTAATAAATACTTAGATAAATTCACCCTTATTAAAATATGTATGAAAAATTAAATAAAATATATTTCTTTCTATTCTGTAGGATAAAATAAAATATAGTTATTCCTAAGAGACTTGATGTACAAATTATTCTATTATGTAGGATAAAGGCAATCAGGATCGAAACTTTTAGCATATTCCAGAGTTAAAGTGTTTGAAAAAAAAAAACATTAAGTTTTCAATTTGCAACTTCACATGTGATTTTTAATTGAATTCCAAATGTTATATTGACCATGATCAATATTGCTACACAACTTTTATTTGTCTCAATAACTTGCTCGCCCTCAACGGATCAGTGCCTAATTTACCTCTACGCATTACAATATGTCATTCCTTCAGAGGAATATGGCTTTAAAGGACCCTATCTGAGACCACAAATGGACATATCCTTTTTACATGAGATAAGAACAGCTCAATCAATATATATTCTGATAATTAATAATGAGAAAATTACAAGATATTTATACAATCAATAGTTTCAAGATAGGAATGCTATCTTAGACGTACAGGAATCTCTCAACCACACACTAATCTAGAGAAAACTAAATCCCTATAATGTAGGAACAAACTCCTCAAATGGAGAATTGTAACCATAGACAAGTAGGAATTAATAATTTCCAACTCCCCCCCTTAATGACTACTTGTCATGATAATCAAATCCACCATCATCATCACACGAATTGCATGTACAAAACCTCCAAAAACACAATCTGCCGCCCTCGGACAGATACAGCCAAGTTGATCCGATCTGCCTCTCCTGCAGATCCACTTAAAGGTGAATTGGCGCGATCCTGAATGATAAACTCGCGCCATTGGCGCGATTAATGGCCTAAAAGACGCGCCAGTTGGCCTTCCTGGCGATGCTGTCAGTGCGAAAAACGCCAATCCCCTTCTACTCAGAGAAAATCATCTGAGTCCGAGCCAGGTGTTACTGCAGCCCACCTGCTCCTACGAGCACAAAGCTCCTGTGTACACACAGCCACGAAGGCAATCTGCCACCACCGGGCAAGTCCGATTTACCACCACTGGGCAAATCCGCCGACTTCTTCTGCTTCCACCGAGCAGATTACAGAGCTCTGTTTCGCCGCCACCGGGCAGGTCCGATCACTGAACCTCAATTTGCCACCATCGGGCAACTCGTGTAGCCACTAAGGCTTTATAGATGGTTTCTGGTTCACCACCAACCGTCACATCACAGTGACAAAAAGATGGTTTCAGGCTTACCACAAACCATTACAAAGTGGTTTCGAGATCACCACGAACTTTCAAATGCCTTAGCAAGGCTTACATTCAACATTTGGAGTTTCTAGTACATACAATGACTATTACAATATACTAGGGAGTCTACTCCACAAACCATACTAAAACAAAAAATCTACTTTGTTGTCCACCAGTGTTGTTGCTGCTCCTTTATCCCAAGTTCACATCTTGGGCATCTTTGTCAAATATCTTCTTGGAACTTCATGTTAACCTGTCATTAGTTAGAGTTGCAAATTCTAACAAAATAACTTTCCCTGCATTGAGTTAGCTAGGCTCAATAAGGCCAATAATATTATCCATGATTCCAAGACATAAAAAATAGACTTTCAACTTTACAAAATATCAAATTTCTCTATCTTTGCCCAAAAATGATTATTTCCCAAAAAAAAAGAAAACAGCAACAGGAAATGTCATGAATCATAGTGATCTGCAATTGGTTTCTTGCACACTCCGAAGTGCGGTTTCTTGCACACTCCGAAGTGCAGGCTTCCATGGCATACTACCACTATGAGGAACAGCGTCCGCACCCTCTGCCTCTGGTTGGGATTCCGCATTGGTGAGGTACGCGTCCAGAATCTTTTCGGCGGTCTCAGATCCATCCTCCGCTCCTGTCTGATTGGGCTGCGCAGAAGGCGAATTAGTCAAAGAGGGATATAGTCCAGCGCGACTTCCATTACTGGCGCCTATGACAGAAATGTCAAACACCGATCTGCTAGCTAGAAGCATGCTTTCTAGCCTCGACTTCGCAGTCATCGATATCTCAGATCTAGCCCTAGTGTGTGCACGGTTGATATTATTGATACCCTTCACCTTAGGCCATTCGACCAGGAAATACTCAGAATAGAAGCACTCAGAAAAGCGGTCTTTTTAATGCTTATGATCTCTGCTTCAGCCTTGACAGCGACAACCTCTGAAAACCCACCACTATCATCCACAATCTGAAACTCAGAACCCTTCAATTTCTCATCACAGGCTTCAAGAAGCTTTCCTTCAGGGGTCTCTTTGACAATCGACCCCACAACCACGGGAACCCCAGCTCGACTCATGGACTCACAAATTGCCTCCATTTGGGCACTTCCTGAATCATTCCTGCCCTTCACATGTAACACTACATCGATTCCCATAGAAGTCTTGGAGGGTTTCTCCAAAGAACACACACGGGCTCATGGTGGGTGAACGGGGAGCGGTCAAGCTTGAGTCATTGATCTCACATCCTATTTTCATGGAACAACCTCCACAATCTTCAGCCTGTTCTTGCTTACCTTATTCAGACACTGAGAGGCCAGCTCGGCTGCTCTGATCAGCGGATCAGGATTCGAAGGCAGCTGCAACTGAAAATCTCATGTGCCATCGAGTGCGCTATCAGGGACACGACCCAATTCACAATGGAAAGCCCACCAGAGCATAATGGCCTCCCGCTGAGGATTTCCAGCAAGACAACCCCAAAGTTGTAGATGTCGCTGGCTGTACATCAAAACCAAGCATAAAAGCGTGGACAAAATCAACGCATTTTTGGAGGTTACCAATTTCTGGGGTGTCAAATCGTGACTTCAATTCAACTTTACGGGTCTTCAAATTCATCCGAATGTCAATCTTCTCTGCTCATAAACAGGAGTACAGGACTCTCCCCATAGATCTGTAGCACATTATTAACCATAAAATAACATCTTAAGTACTGTAAAAACATGAAAGCATCAGTACATGGCGTATCATACGCTCAACGAGACCGAGCAGACGTCCTTGGGGAAGGCAACTCATGACATCGTGTTGCTGAATCACCAATACTGATGCGCTGATGGAAACGGCGGAAGAGGCCACCACATTCCCAATTGGACCCAATTCCGGACACTCTACGCTCCTATTCATCAAGTCTCTACCAACAGATGATGGGAAACGACCCCTCCCCACCAAAAACATGTGATATTTGTTGCTATTTGTGATTGCCAGCACCGCCTCCACCGTGTTACCGCTGATCTCCCACACTTCATACACAATCGACTCCCCCACGTTATCAGTGCCACTACTCTGCCCACGGAAATTCCAGCTACAACTGGAAATAACTCGGCAAAAACATCACAAACAGGCGATCGCAAGCCTCAACAAGATCTGATCTGAACTCAGATCCACGGCCTGCAATAAAAAAAATGAGAAGACACCACGCTCCTTCAGCGATCTCGATCTCCCAATCGCAGCTACACCACGAACACCACAAATTCGTCTTCGATCCACTGCTCAGTCAAATCGGAATCGAAGACCAAACAGAACGCCGATCCGATGCGATCCATTTACTTTTACTTTGATTTGAAGAACCCACACCCTCAATCAATAAAGAATTTATGGAATTTTCCCATTACAGATAGCTTCTATTGAATTCGCAGCAAACTGTAAAGCACTTAAAACATTTCAACTTTCAGAGAAAGACGGTATACTTGTGTATCCTTTACACTCACCAGACGCCCATAAGCCGTTTCAAACCTGCACGGATCCGGGAGCCGCGAGGTGCTCTGTAAATTTTCGACACATTCTTCAATGTAGGCGCCCTCGATTTCCTTCATGTCGTCGATGGGAAGGAGGCACGGAATGAAGGGGGGTCTGGAGACTTTGTGAATGGAATCCCAGTTGACTCCCCTGAAGAATGCATGGCTTTTGATGTGATGAACTCCGTGGGAGAAGCCCACTCTTTTCTCCGGCTCCTTTTCCAGCGATCTGAGAATGAGATCGCGTAATGGCATCCAGGGGCAAATGGATTGGGGTTTCTTGATTAGGATATTGTAGAACGTTTCCTTCCAATTGACACCTTTGAAGGGCGTGTATCAGTACAGCGTCTCGTAGAGCCGAATCCCCAACGCCCACCAGTCCACCGCAACGAAATCGGTGAGCATGACATGGCCGCTAGGCTGTATCAGCATGTTCTCGGGTTTCAGATATCTGTATATGATCCCCAGGCTGTGCAGATGCCCCAATGCCAAAATAATCTCCGCTGCATAGAACCGAATGATGGACAAACTAAAAACAAATTATACTCTTTTTATTTTCCCTCCGCCCAGGAGGGCCAAGCCCAAGAGGGGCCAGGCCCTCAAAGGCTCTGATACCAAGATAAGAACAGCTCAATCAATATATATTCTGATAATTAATAATGAGGAAATTACAAGATATTTATACAATCAATAGTCTCAAGATAGGAATGCTATCTTAGACGTACAGTAGTGTGGTTGAGAGATTCTCTCAACCACACACTAATCTAGAGAAAACTAAATCCCTATAACTTAGGAACAAACTCCTCAAATGGAGAATTATAACCATAGACAAGTAGGAATTAATAATTTCCAACTACATATACAACGTGTCATTAGTACAGAGGCATATATAAAATGGTTTTAAAGGATTCTATTTGAGAACACCAGTGTTCCTTAATATTCATTGGATTAACAGGATTTGCTTCATATTAATATATGTCGAATAAAAATGGGCAGGATGCGGCACGAGAAGGTAGACTCTGTAAATTAATTTGTTCTACGAGCCCACATTCATATATCTGTTGAGACGATATGTTTCAATGATCAAATATGTTATTGGTTCAACCTATACTTTATAAAATAGTTTGTTTGTCATGCTCAGATTCAGATATATGTCAGAGGATATGCTCCAGTGATCAGATCTGTTATGGGTTCAACTTATGTTTTGAATTACAGTTTAATATTTCTATTATTTTTGGAGCTTAATTTTAATTTGCTTCTAAGGTTGGTACCATCATCCATGACCGAACTGCACAAATGGATATCTGCGTTGGATATCTGCGTTGTTATATTAGAAAAATGACCACTCTTTTGAATGAAAAACAGCTAACCGATCCATTGTGAATTGATAACTACTTCAATGTCTACAAACCCTACAAATGTCTGACTGTTTGTTAATCAAACCTACAAAACTCTATTGTTAGCTTAACAGAGTATGTGGTTATAAGCACATGTTCCATCCTTTTTTATGGGTAATGATATTGGAGAACGACCACCACAACAAAAATAAAATGGGAAAAACATAAAAGACAGTACCTGATATTGTAAGTAGAACTGAGAAAACCCAATATAAATAAATAGTCCATGCCATCATTAAAAATGTCTGAAATTAATTGGAATGAAGCAAAAGAATTAAGATAATTGTGTGCCAAATGACACAGATCCCATATGCAAGGCTCTTTGGTATGACCCACAACCAGTTAATACAAAGGATATGCGAGAAAACGAGATGTTTTATCACACGCAAATTTTGAACTTACAGATTGCCGCTGTTTCAAGTCCTGCTGACGGCTCTGTTGCCGGGGAATCGCTCTGTTGACGGGGAATGCAGGAAATTGCACGGATTCCAACCAACGTATTCCGAATATGCAATCGACTGAAAACTTGCAGAACCGTCCGTCCAGGAGTTTGCAGGTGCACTGGAGGCCACGCTACTGAAATCAAAAGAGAGGGTTGCCGAATGGAAACACAGGTCAAAAATCGAATCACCTAAAACAGGGAACCATCCATACCTGTGACGCCTTCAAGGCGAAATTGTAAGACAAAACAGAGGAATCTGAGTGGTAAAAACGAAGGTTACAATCTGATCTCTATGGGCAGAAATAAAATTTACAATCAGCAAAACAAGAAATCCATGGAGATCCGGAGACGGCAAACAATAACATGATCCAAAAAAAGGAAATATGAGTTTCTGATTTCGGAAAGGGCATACCTTGTTTACAGAACGAAAGCTCTAGACGCACAAAAGAGGGTCCACACAGCGCTAAGAAGGTAAACCGCAACAGAATCAGAGAGCACAATGATGCACACATAAACACAGAATTCTGAATAGTTGACTTCATTTGATGATGAAAGTTTTGGAGTTTGATGGGCGGTAGTTTTTTTAGGGAGTTTGCCTATTTGTCAATGAATTCTAGAACCTGCATTAAATCATCTGTTGAATTCTGACGGCTGTAATAACTTGGGTAGTTGGAATTAGCTCATTCCAAACTATATAACAAACATACTCTTAATTGATATGACCGCTGGTTTAAGTCTCAGATAGATTTACAACATAATTTGCATAAATGAAAAAAGAAAACAAATTAAAAAAAGAAAATTAAATATTTTATTTTGACTAATTGGGAAAAGACTTTATATTGATAAGAAAACTAAATAATTATTACATTAATTGAAAAAAAATTATTGCCTAAAAAGTGATATAAAAAATTTAATGATAAAAAACTACCCATCAAATTCCCCATACCGCAAGTGTGCAAGGAACACGTCACCCATCAAATTCCAGTCGCAAATGAAATTCCTGCGAAGGAGTACGACGCAAGGTCTGCAACGTCTGGCGTGCTCTTTACGCCATTGAATGTATAGAGAAGAATACAAAACATAGTCTTTTGTACGGAGTCTTTCTTTATATTTTAGAATTGTAGTTTCCTTCCACCCATCATGGTTGAGAATACAATAAAATTCATTTGTACCGTTCCTTTCCTGTTCATCAATGACCGGGTGGCGGGCCCAATCATTTTACATATTATTTTTGATTGAAGGGCTAAAGGGATAAGAATAATTTGATTTGTAAATTAAAAATAAAAAATTTAAAGATTTTTAATTATAATTTATAAATATAATAAGATATTTTTAAATGATAGAAAATATAATATTTTTTATATTCAACTTTGGATGGAAAGGTTTTTTTTTTATCTTGTCAGTCCTGAATCATACTTGATGGTTTCAAAAAGGTCTACTAAATTTTTTATGTGAGTTTTACTTAAAGATCTCTCAACATTCATAATATAGATCACAGAAGCTGAATTCATATAAGATAATTATTTTTTTATTATTGAATTAATTAAAAAATTGAAACCATTATTTCTATAATGTTGTAAAAAGAATTCAAAATAAATGAAATATGATGTGCATTTTATGTGTTTATTTTGGAATAGGGTTCTTACATTTTTAATTTAATTATCAATGATAATTAATTGGATGGTAGAGATTTAAACTCCATAGGATATTTTAGAATATTTTTAATAGTATACACAAATGAAAGGTTAAAATTTATCCCCAAAATAATTATGTCATTTTTGGTAGTTTAATTAGATTGATTAATTTTAAAAATGACATATGAAGTGAGTTCTAGAATATTCTTAGTAGTATACACAAATCAAAGTTTGAGATTTATTCCAAAATAGTTATGTACAAATTTCCCCATTTAATTAAAATAATTAATTAAAACAAAAATTTCATTGTGAGTTATAATTTTATGGGCACGTGGTGGTATTGGCACAAAGTCTATTTAGAGATACATATTAAGAGTCTTCATAATAAAATGGAGATGAAGTTTCAGAATATTTAGTTTTTATGAATAGCCATAATAAAATGAGAGTGAATTTCCACATAAAATAAATATTTTCATAAATATTTTGAATTTGTGCTTATCAATATTTACCAATAATTATACTAATTTTAATAGATTTTTAACTAACCAAAACTATACTTAAAAATAGTCATCAAATTCAATAATGATGATGATGATGATAATGATGATGGTTAACATCCACAGAGACCAAACTTTGGTCTATCGGACCTAAAGAAACAAATTATTTAGTTTGATTTAAAATTTTATTCCTATGCTCAAAAAACTTGGAGAGAAGCCTCCCGAGCTCACTGTAATTTTGACAATGTAAAAGGCTAGGAAGGTCAGTATTGCAACAAAGATTTTGAAACTGAGATCTAATGTGGTTGTACGTGGGGCACTCTAAGAGGAAGTGATTTTCATCCTCGATGTTCGTATTCTCAGAGAGATGGCAAAACCTTTCCATCCATGGTGTTTTAGGAAGTTCCCAACGACCCATTTCCCTATGGAGCTCCTGAGAGTTCGTTCTAATATTGCCTATATTAATTTTCTTCTTTGAGCTAGTTAAAACAGAGAGATACTTTTGATCTTCTAGGGTGGGGTTGATGACCTCCTTATAATATCTTAATTTTCTTTTAGCTACTAAATATTTCTCACACCACATTTTTTCCTTGAACTTAGAAGTAACAATATTTTTAATGTTATTAATGTTTTGCAATGTAACATTTTCGTTGATCTCCCAATGGTTTAACTAGACCCTGGTTTCTTTATACCAACCTCATTTGAGCCTTAGGTGGTTTTGGCTGGAATTTAAAGCTAGCTCAGGAAGTCTATAGTCTCCTATGTTATTGAGTTTGTGCTTGTACAACAGAAGCCTAGTCATAGCTAGGTTCTCGATAGGGGAAAGACCCACTTCTATAAGGAGAATAGGATAACGTGTGTTGCTTTTAATTTTGAGGTTATACGTTATAAAACGCTTTTGGATTTACTCAATCTTTCTCCAGGATTCTCTAGAGATGATACAACCCCAAACCTCACAGCCATATAATATAACCAGAGTGACTAAAGTTTCAAAGAGGAACTTCTTTCTATCCCAGCTTACGAAGTTTTCCATTTTACAATTATTTTCAAGACCAAAATAACCTTTCCATCCCCCATTAATCCTTTTCTCAATGCTATAGTTCCAATTGAGCTTGTGATGAATATCAATTCCTAGGTACTTGTAGGAAGACACTTCCTCCAAGTTACTATTGTCATACATAAAATTGGCGTAAGTGTCCTTCTTGGATTTGATAATCATAACTTTTGTTTTGTCGGTGTTAACAATCATACCCATGGTAGAGCAGAAATCCTTAAGAAGTATAAGTTTCTTATCAAGATCAGATGGGAACCTTGCGAGAATAACAATATCGTCAATGTACAGAAGAAGGATGATGACTATCCCAGCTAAGATCGTGCCAGCACATCCTGCTTCCTCTAAACAACCTTCTAGCTTGTCGATGTAAATGCCAAATAGGGTAAGGGAGAGGGGGCAACCTTGTTTAACTCCGATATTACACTTAATATCTTTCGACCACCCCTCATTGCTCTTTAACTTGGCAATTACATTCTCGTATAACCTTATAGCGACAACTCTGAACTCAAAAAGAACCTTTAGCTCTTCTAATATGTTCCAAAATTTGTTTCTAGGAACTGTATTGAAAGCATTTCTAAAGTCCACAAAGCAACAAAAGAGATTGGATTTATCATTGCGACATTCCTCCATAATGATCCTAAGCGTAACGAGCTGCTTTGTTGTCAAATTCAGTATATTTTAATTAATCGATTGAAAAAACTGTGCGCAGGGTGTTTGAGACAACTGAGTATGTCTGAGGGGATGGATAATTTGAATGCAAATGGTCAAATTATGTCTAGAATTTCACATCCCATTCACCAAATCCCATTTGCCGACAAATGAAAATTTGATAGTTGAGGATATTGTGCCTTTCATTCTTTATTATTAGTCCCTGCCATCTGATGGCATGGGACTATAGTAATTGATATGGTGTCGTAGCATTAGTTCAAGTCACAATTAACTAGTTCAGTTCACAATTAACCAAAGTTTCAATTTCATATTTTATAAAATATTGTGGTTCAACCTATGAGAAAGTTGTAATATTGTGGTTCAACCTATGAGAAAGTTGTACTGATTTTCCCAGCCAATAAGATTTTTAGTCATTTTATTTGACCTTTTTCCCAGGCAGTGCTCTATATTCTTCATATAATTTCTGTATATCAAAGGATTTATGTCTTTCGTATTTTTCTATTGGAAAGTAATGTTGACATTAGTCTCTTAACAGTAAATATTTGGTTTGGGTTTAAGAATGTTTGGTTTGGAAATGTATATATTGACTTGCCACTTGAGCCACATGGTTATCTGTGGCTATATGCATGCATGAACTGACATTGCTTTGCCACCCATCAAGACAAACTGCTATCTGTTGCTATCTGCATGAACTGAGTTGTTGCTATTTGCATGAACTGATCTTTGCAACTCGCAATTTCTGTGGCATGAAAGAATTAAGAGGTTGTTATATACATGAAAATACATTCGAACTGGATGGAGGGTTGGCTCCCCTAATCTCTAAGTTAGCAAACTAGACCCAGCCCATCCCTTGATTGAATAGGATCGAATAGGAGTAGAGGTGATTTGGCTTCTGGCTTTGCCACTAATGCTACTGATGGTTCCAGATAAACTTCAATGAGCACAGATGCTACCTTTGCTTCCCTAGTGTTGGCTCCTGCCCCTACCTTCGCTTCTAATAATGATAGGTGGTATGGAACGATATACGGATCTAGAAGCTATTTTACAGGTATTGGAGAAAATACAACTGCTGCTCAATCTAAATTTGTCACCGGGGGTAAATGATGCAATATGTGCACTTGGTGGGAGCGTATGAGCCAGACCGATTAGAAAAAGAAAAATGATACATATTCGTCTTGCTCATTCATTTCTTCTTAGCATGTCATTCATTTCTTCTTAGCATGTCGGTACCTTCGAGCCCTTGTAATAGGTATGGTGATGCTATCCTGCTCAATCTGTTCAAGTGTTTTGTTAGGAAGGATGGCAATAATGAATTCCAAGAGAGACATTGGCTCAGACACGTGTAAGTCACCACCTCATTCATGGGCAAGTGGTATCATCAAGAAACTAGTTGGCAATAATAAATTCCAAGAGAGACGTTTTGTCGGACACTTGTAAGTCACCACCTCATTCCTGGGCACGTGGTATAATCAAGAAACTGGTGGGCAAGTAGATGTAACTATGCTATGACTTATGTCACGAAGTGTACACCAAGGTCTTCAAAATGAAAACGGTAATTCTCACATTCGTAAATGCTTTGAACATGATGACTATGTAAATATATTTCATGAAACTATTAATGGTGTATTACATGAAAACTTTGGCACTCGTTTTTATTTGAAACAAATTTGATGTTGCAGTTGTTTAAATTTTCATTAGAACCTGGACTCTAAACAATAGATAAATCATGCGATAAATTCTCTTAATGCACTGGATGAATAACTATTTTTGCATTGTTATGAGTATGCGTGCAAGTTTATGTCCTCAATCCTTTACAAATTCCATGATTTCAACCCTTTGTCTGAACCTTTCGGACTTCTGTTTAAATCCTGAACCTTACCGAGCTTTGCGAATTTAATGGCGAGTTTTATTGTCTTCTTTTGCATTGGCTAATTTATTTAGAATTTCATTTTGCCAATATCTAACATAAACACAAATTAAGGAACTTGGAATTTACTAAGTACAGCAGGTGGCCCGAAATCGATTAGAATTATATATAAAATAATTGTATTTAGGACAAAGGCTTTAAGATCTTATCTTCATCCCCATAGAATTCCCTGACCAGCAATTTGGAATCCTGAACAAGGGATTCACTATTTCTCCTTATGACATCAAATAGTTTATGCCTCGCAGCCGGCTTCAGCTTCGATACATATTTAAGTTCGTCAGCAGCACGAAGTCTTCTAGCAGGCTGTATGTGTTGAAACCAAAAGTCGCTCAATGCGGGCATTGTAAGCTCCCAATAGTGTGCATCCCTCTGCACCCTGAACAGGCTGCTGCCCTTAGGGTTCCAGACGTAGAAATCAATCCAACTTCTAAGCCTGCTAATACAACCTGTTGCTTGCCAAAAAAGGTAGGTCATGCTCTGGTGCTCCTATCTTCGCTACGTATCACTCACTCCTATTTGAGTGTATTAGTGCTCAACCGGGTACTTAAGACCATGCATGGATTCTGTCTTCTACCTGAAATAAATGAGACTGGTGGGCGTCCTCCGGAGGAGAAGCATTCCTGGAACTAAAGCAGGTAGTCTCTATGGGCTGTAATTAAAGCAGAAAGTCTCACTGTAACTAAAGTAGGAAGTCTCGATCGGGTTCTGGTGTTATCCTTGGGTCAAATTGGGTCAAAAAGAAAAAAAGTAAGAGCAAGTAAGTATACTTTAAAAACCAGGTTACACTTTTGTTAAATGTCAATGTCAAACATAAAATGGCAAAAGCAACATTCCCTTTGATCATTCCCTTATGCCATCAATGGCCCAACAAAGTTACAGGTAGCACGCTGCACAAAAATACGTACCTTATCTCGTCATGTAAACTTAACCTCTTCTCCACTAAGTTCTGTAAATACATGGGTCTTTGTGGGCCCCTATAGATCTTTCTTATCAGTTTGATCACACGCGGTAGCGTTGTCATGTTCATGAGGAGATTGCTGACTATTGAATAGCACACCAGCTAGTCATATCGAGGTCTATGTGAGCTCGTATGACACTAAACAACTTATACTCATCTTTCCAGACTATGAATATGTTGGTTATGCAGTATACTGTTGGCTGTGAGTATCTAGTGCACACAAAGTCAATTAGTAGAGACTTGCTGTCTCGCAGCCCTTCTTGTTTAAATTTATAAAATGTTGCCTTTATTGAAGATTTGATCCACTATTTAACATATCCGGTGCACAGGTTCAGATTTGGCCACCCTTTCTTGCTTTTTTGTGAGCTAATAAACCAAGGTTATGAGGTTATCTGCTAATGTTCTTTTAACTTTGCTAAGATATCGATCATATTGATTGAAAGAGATCCTGTGAGTTCACGGTTAAGAAGAGATATCTGTTGACTCATAATTGTTGGAATGAAAAAATAGAACTTTCGTAGAAGGTTTATATAAAAATCCAAATAAAATGGGCTCCAATTTTAGTGAAATCGATTGTCACATGCAGACGTGAACAATAGTGGGAGAGAATATTGGAACAGATTGTACAGGAGAAAGTATTTCATTTTATGTTTTTATATTATTTTGGGAGAAACAATTTCATTTCTTATTTTTACATAGTCTTAATTACTAATCACTATAAATTTATATTATTTTAATTAATTTTAATCACTGATTTGTTATAAGTAATTATTAGTTTATATGGATCTTTATTGATTATATAATTCCAAAATATTAAATGTTTCTTTAATAAATAAATGGATTAATATTAAAAAAATATTCCTCATTTTATTTTGTACACTACTTACCATAGAACTTATGTTACTCGACAATATACTTAGAAATGAGTCAACAATATAGAAATTATTTATTAATATATTTAATAATAAAATATAATTTAAGGGAACATAAAAGGATTGATTTGAAATATATAATAAGATGATATTGATAGTTTATTAAAGAACTAATATTAAAATATTTTATTAATAGTAAAAAGTGAAAAGTATATTTAATATCCATATAAAATTATATTATTTAACATAATATCAACATATTTTAATTATGGTTGGAATTGAGCCATGGATTTCATCATAACTTCTAGTTTTAATATCTAAGTTAATATAGTGAGAATCATGTTTTATGTTTTATAATGTTTTTAATTAAAACTAATCAAACATGTATATTCATTTTTGTTTGAAAATGGTTGACATTGTTTTTATATGAAGAATATTTTGTTTTTTATTTTTTTTAAATGGTTAACATTGTTTTTTATATGAAGAATTTTTTATTTTTTGTTTTTATTTTAAAAGGTAGATGTGTCCACTCGAAGTTGAGCATGGACCAAATCACACATTACCCTAATACTAGGTTCAAGAATGGATCTCTCTCTGCACAATAAAAAAAAATTTGACCATTGAGCTTAACGGTTTAAATTTGTAATGGAAAGTTTGATCTATTTTATGGTTGTAAATGATCACGTGTGAAATTTATAATTAATTATCAAATATATTTTTAATGCATGTGTGAGTCTTCATTTCAGGTGTGCTTGCCTAGAGAGATCAAATATATTGAGGTGCAAGCATCTTTTAGAGTGAAAAGAAATTTGAAGTAATTATGTTTTTCATTATATCCACGTGTGAGTCTTCATTTCACATTTTCTTGCCTAGAGAGATCAAATCTCTTGAGGTGGAAGCATCTTTTAGAGTGAAAAGAGATGTGCAAGCCTCTTTTGATGTGGGTGTTTGGTAGATCCCTAGTTATGATGGATCTAGGCTAGTTTAATTATGAATTATAATTAAGAAATGTATTATTATAATTATAATTATTAG